>CAUYLG010032793.1:0-26048 GCA_963573385.1 Cacajao melanocephalus
GAATGCAGTCTAAAAATGGGTATTAAAAACCTCTTTTATGCCAATAATTGTACTTAACAATGGAGACAGGAAGGAATAAGAGATGAAAATAACAAACAAGCAGCCAACCAATATTTTATTTAAAGCTGTGAAATGCTATGCATACTCTTGATTACCACAGCTTTGTAATATGTTTTGAAATCAGAAAATGTGAAACTACTTTGTTCTTCTTTTTCAAGATTGTTTTGGCTGTTTCAATGTGTATTTGTTTCAATGTGCTTGCAGTAAGCTATGGCTATTTATTTTATGATATTTTAAAATATTAACTATTGATCAGAAGTTGGATTATATTTGCACAGATGGCCCTCTCTTTCTGCCACAGTGTGTATTTGAAGATTTGTTTTGTTTATACCTTAGTGACTTTCATACATTTGAGAGGACCCTAGCTTTGGTTTCTCAATAGAAAATTTTGTGTGTCAGGACAAAACCAAGCTCAAGGTGTTTGAAATAGCCAAAAAATTAGAAATTTAACCAATTTTATTCTAGGGTTGCTGAGACTTCAGCTGAATGCCATTTGGTCTTGTAATGAATCTAAAAAGTGTAACATTTATAAATAGATTAGAAAATACAAATTTTTGGTTTGCTACCATTAAGTTTGTAAAATCATGTTGAAATTCTAATTCTGAATTTTACAAGGTAACTGTGAGGTGATAGATATGTTAATTAGATTAATTTTGCTGATTTCATAGGATATACATATTTCAAAATGTTGTATAACTTAAATATATTCCATTTTTGTTTGTCAGTTATATCTCTATAAAGCTGGAAAAAAAGAATGTTACAGAATGTTCATCAGAACTATCAGTGGGGCTGGGCACAGTGGCTCACACCTGTAATCTCAGCACTTTAGGAGGCCAAGGCAGTCAGATCACCTGAGGTTAGGAGTTCTGACCAGCTTGGCCAACATGGTGAAACTCTGTCTCTACTAAAAATACAAAAATTAGCTGGACATGATGGTGTGTGCCTGTAATCCCGTCTACTTGGGAGGCTGAGGCAGGAGAACCACTTGAACCTAGGAGGCAGATGTTGTGGTAAGCCGAGATTGTGCCACTGCACTGGGCGACAGAGTGAGGCTCTGTCTTAAAAAAAAGAAAAAAAAAATACTATCAATGAGTCAATTAACATGTTTCTGTTTATAAGATTTTTTTCTTTTATCTGAAAATCTTTTCAAATAAGGAAATTAAATCTTAAAATTAACTTTAAAATATAATTTTTTACTGGAGTCTACATAAAGTTAGTTTTTATTGATTTAAAAAAGTTTTGCTAGTAGCATATTAAATTAGCACCATGCTATACTTTCATATGTTTATTCATGGCCCTAAAAGAGCAGAAATTTTACTAACTCAAAAAATGCCATAATAAATAAGCTATGAATATATAAAAATTCTCATATAAGTTTTTAACATCTTGACGGAAAAAGCAATTTAGGATGCTTTTTCTCCAAATTAATTAACAAAATAAATATCTAGATACATTTATATGATTAGAATTTGTTTACAGAACAAACACAACTTAGAAAATGTAACAATTTTATAAAGTTGATGTTGAGTGTTAATGTTCTCAAAATTTTAAATTGGATGAATTGATAGTTTCTTTTGCTTTTCTGGATCACATTTCCAAAACCAGGTCACTTTATTTTTACTTAGGTTTCTGATTCTTCTTCTTCTTCTTTTTTATTTTTTTCTCAGACAGAGTCTTGCTCTGTCACCCAGACTGGAGTGCAGTGGCACGATCTTGGCTCACTGCAACCTCTGCCTCTAGGGTTCGAGCAATTCTCATGTTTCAGCCTTCCTAGTAGTTGGGACTATAGGTGTGCACCCCCATGCTCAGCTAATATTTGTATTTTTAATAGAGACGGGATTTTACCATGTTGGCCAGGCTGGTCTCCAAACCCTGACGTCAAGTGATCTGCCTGCCTCGGCCTCCCACAGTGCTGGAATTACAGATGTGAACCACTGCGCCCAACCCTGATTCTGTATTTTTTTTTAAAGCTTGATTTAGTACAGATGAAATTGAGTAAAGGCAAAAATGACCACTACTGTATGCTGAGAACTGTCATGTCTGTCACAACCTTTGTGTATTTACTGCCATCTAGTGTTGTCTTTAAAAATTGGTGACACTTGAACACTACTTTTATTTGCAAAATAGTCAAAGAAATTTTTATAGACTGAACCAGAGAATAGCCTACCAATGTAATAGATAAAAACATATGAAAATGCCATTTTTTGTGGGTTAAAAATAAATATTGGGGGTGTCATAAAGTTCAGCCCTCAAGATTAAATCATTATTCGAATTATTTCCCTTAAGTACTTATCCTTACTTTTGAGGCAAACTTAGTTCACTTTATTGATGTAGTTTTTGGCAAAAGATTATTACTTTACTCACAGAATTACATATAAGTTTCCAATTTCTAAAAAATAGAGATGACTGATAGCCTCCAAATATCAATCTTAGATAATAATTCATTTTAGTAATAAATGAATTTACAGTTTTCTTTTAATTGTAAACTTGGCAAGATGTACCTGTTGGACATATTGAATGCTAGCAATTTACCTACAAAAATTGGTTCTTTTTCTAAGCTGAAAATGAATTAACTACTCACCCCAGAAGTTACACTGCATTTCTAATATTTAGGGCCTGGTGACCACCAAGCCTGTCTGTACCATGCATGTTTAATTGGTGGTTTAAAAAATATCATTTAATTGAAGTTTCTTTAAAAAAATAAGTTTTCATGTGGCACCCCCTCTGCCTCTGCAAGCAGCTGCTTAGATGCAGAATTGAATTTCATCTGTAGTATCAGAGGTATCCTCGGAGAATGAACCGAGCCTTTCCCAATTCTTTTGTGCCCTGAGTCACAGGATTTCTTTTCCTAGTTTCAGATTTAAAAGTTGCAAGCATTATACAGATAATTCCTGTATAATCTTTATCAGGATTCGACTGATTTTGAACATTTTGTCACATGTGTTCTTCCTCTCAACTAAGAGAGAGGGAGGGAGAGAGAGAAGCAGAAGGAGGGAGAGAAGAGAGACATATTTATAGATATTTGAAACCACACAAATGTGGATTCTATCCCTGTACTGCCGCTTAGTGTATCACCTTGTCACCTTGTCTTGTGAGCCCATTTCCTGGACTGCAGAGTGAGGCCAGTGCGGTCTCTCTTGCATGAGTGCTCTGAAGAGTAGAAATGACACGTTTAACTCTGATCATATGTCTGGTATTGAGCAGGTGCTTACTAAATTGTAGCTCTTGTTACCACTCTCACAGGGCGAGGCATAGATGAGGTTGTATATGTGAAATGCCAAATACAGAGCTGAGCACTTGGTCTAGGAGCAGGGGATGTGAGCTGTAGTTCTAACCAGCTTAGTATCAGAAATAAACTTTCATTATCTTTATTATCATTTTCATCATTATTTAAGAAGGCAGTGTGACAGCATAGAGATAGCTTGGGGAGTCAAAATCTGGTGGTAGCTGGATTAGAATCCCAGTGTTGCCTTTTAATCTTTATGGGTCTCAATTTTCTTGGACATAAAATGGAAACATTGGTAGTGTACATGAGAAGTGTCAGGCACTATGTTTGATGCAGAGGAGGAAGTGGAAAATTGATAACAGTTTATAGCACTGCCATTGTTCATGAGTTCTTCTTTTAGCAATTAGTTCATATGTCTCTATCAGCTCTAGATTTGTTGTCATGGGCCAGGCTCTCCATCACAACACTGCATTGGTTTTGTCTGTGTTACAGTTTGCTGCTTACATGTTTACCTCCCTCTCTTATATACCTTCTGTCTATGGTGTGAATGTTTCCTTCTCTCCGCTGATCTTGCTTCCACACCTTAGCCTAGCCCTCTCTCCCTCTCATTCATCCCTCATCAAGTCCTGCTGATTTTGACTTCTGAATATTTGTTTTGGCTCTATCCCTTGTCACTGAGTTCATGTACTTACCATTTTTCATCTAGACTTATTTTTTTAAAAAAAGCTGTGTTGAGTATAATTCACGTACCATACAATTCCCTCATTTAAAGTATGCAGTTCAGGAGCTCTCACCTAGACTTTTACAGCCAATCCTCATTAGCCTTCTGGCTTTCCTGCTTTTCCTCCTTTGGCCCATCCTCTCTGCTGCTGGAGTGGTTATTCCTAAGTGAAAATCTGATCATATTTCTCTTCTGCTATGGCCCTCACATGGATCTCCATGATTTACAGAAGAAATGCGTTAGTCAAATGCCAGATGCTTGTCAGTCTCCTTCCCCTTCACTTCCCCTGGCTTCTATTCCATCCTCGGACAACCTAGGACCCTTGATGAAAGTTACTGTTATCATTTACTAAAACCATATGACCATCACATGGCTCTACTACCAGATCGAGCTTCCTGAGAGCATGAACAAGGGCAGCACATGATGCAGCTTCCGTAATTGAGCATGTGATGAAGCTTCAGTAACATGATGAAGCTTCACTGTTTTCAAGTGATTAAGTAACTGCTTGTTAAATGTTTATTAATGAATGAATGAATGAGTCATATATAGTTTTTTATTCAGTGAACATATAGTTAGTGGCAATTATTTAAGAATTAATTCATAAGCCAGGCACAGTGGCTCACTCCTGTAATCCCAGCACTTTGGGAGGCTAAGGTGGGCAGATCGTGAAGTCAGGGGTTTGAGACCAGCCTGACCAACATGGTGAAACCCTGTCTCTACTTAAAAATACAAAAATTAGCCAAGTGCAGTGGCGCACACCTGTAATCCTAGCTACTTGGGATGCTGAGGCAGGAGACTCACTTGAACCCTGGAGGTGGAGGTTATGATGAGCCGAGAGCGTGCCATTGCACTCCAGCCTGGGTGACAGAGCGAGACACTGTCTCAAAAAAATTTAAATTATAATTATAAGGACTTTGATAATGTACCGTTGAGAAATACTAAGAAAACCCTTAGGTAAAATATTGAAATTATATCATTATAGGAAAAGGAAAACTATACTGGAGAGTATGGTACAGTGGTTGAGAACATGGGTTCTGGGTTCATATCCTGGCTACACCACTGACTAGCTCTGTATCTTTGAATGAGTTCACTACCTACTTCTACAAACTTAGGAGGACTAAATGAGTAAATGCATGCAGTATGTTTAGTACAGTGCCTGGCAAAATTCAGTGTTTAATTTTGTTAGCTATTATTGTCATTGTTGTTTCTGAAAAACAATCTGTTCTCATAGAAATCTCTTTACCTAATTGAAAGGTTTGATTAAATTCTGAGAATTCAGTTTAAAAACTTAGCCTAGGAAGGAGCCCACAACCAACTAAGTCATTAATCTGGTCACCATTTCCCGTTGTTGAGCATGAGTTGGGTTGGTTTTTTATTTTTGGATTAGGGTACTTTTGCATAGAATTATGGAACTTGGTTTTTTCTTCCTTCTTTTGTTTCCTTTATTCCTGTGATAATCTTAGAATTTACTAGTCTTTCCTTGAGCGCTTTAGCTTTTATCCAGATAAAACATTGCTCTGTGTTCTCCTAATGTGGGAATAATTAAGAGCATTAAGTCAAATGCTTACATTGAATACATATTTATTATGTGCTTAAAATATGCTAGGCATTACTAAGGTATATCTATAGGGTTCAGCCCTGTAGGGTTTTGTGAGCCCCTCCCTATTGGTGTGGAGACGAGAAACTATAGAAATAAAAGACACAGACACAGAGATAGAGAAAAGAGAGTTTGGGCTTGGGGGTCCACTGCCAACCAAAGCGCAGAGACCTGCAGTGGCACCGAGTGCCTGGACACTGACTTTTATTGAGCACAAAGCAGTGGGCAGGGAAGGTAGAGTGAGGTAGTGGTGGTTGGTGATAGGGGGCTCAAGACTTTTAAGTAGCCGAGACAAGGAGAAAAGCTAATGTGTTAGCCCTTTTTTGCATATTCGTTAGAAATATTAAGGACACTAAGATTATGTTGCTATTATTAATTCTTATTTTTTAAGAAAAAGAGAAACCAGGTGCAGAAGCAGGGTGTGAGAGTAGACATGGAACGTGACTGCTGAAGCGCAGCATTACATAGAGACAGTTAAGCCCCCGGATGTCTGTGGGCTTTCCTGGCCATCAGGCTTTGCCACAAGAGCTTGGAGAAAGGAAGTTTCTTCCTAACTTCCCCAGGAAGGAGATGTCTGGGTTATTTTGGACATCTCCTTCCCTAGCTGGCTAAACAGGGGGTGCTTTTACAGCACTGGCGCTGCCACACAGCCGAGGTGCCCTCCAGCAGCCCTTATGCAGGCGTGACAGAGGGCTTAGAGCATTTTACCTTAGGATTACTTTGTTTACAATGTCACCTTAGTTCCATGCTTTATAACCCGATAGTTATTACTAAAATTAAAGGTTATATTGAGTATATATCTTTATGATTACAAGTAACTATAAGATTATATGTGATTATATAAAGGAATAACTATGTGCCTACATTTCTAATTCTTTTCTAAATTAATATTTATATGGGAACAGGCTGAGGCTTCAGACTCTTGCCACTGCACTTGCAGGGTTTTCCCCCTGCATACATCCCTGGTTTTAGGAATGCTCACAGACAGAACTATCTAAGAGATAAATTTCAGTGCAGTAGAAGGCCTCTTTCCTAACCTCCTTCCCCTGTTGGCCCAGCTCTCTCCATTTCCTCCTGACTAGTGCAGGCTCTGTCAGCCTGCTGAGTGGGCATTGGGGTGAGGATGATGGGGAAGACGTCCACTCACTGAGTTTATGGCTCACCAAGAGGTATTTTGTTCCCAAACCTATTTATCTGTGGTATTCTAGTTACTATAATGGCATAATTTAATGAAATGGATGGAAACTGATAAAAAGTGTGTGCTAAAATAGAGACAGCCATCATTTCTATGAAAACCTTTGGAAAGACTTCCTAAAGACAAATTGATATCAGATTGAATAAAGATGAGACAGTTATGAAAGATTGGAGAAAAAATCATCAGAATATGGACAGCTTCCAGATTCTGTTTTCACATTGCTTCACAAGTATCTTCACTCTCCTTTAAAGAAAACAAACCTAAGTATCTTAGACATTGTCTTATAGGTGTTATTTATTCATGGCAGACAGTGAGACAGTCCATCACTAGTTCCTTCTCAAAGGAAGGGCCTTAGCTCTATAGCAGAAGATTCGCAAATTAGTACACGTTTAAATTTTTGCTAAAACAAAATGAAGATATGCATTTTGTATGATTATTTTAGCTGTTTTGATTAATGGAGGAATTATTGGCCTCAATTGTGTCTTATAAATGGGCTTCTTCAATTCCCTGGGAGTGCTAAATTAGGATTTTAAGTTTATCAATCAATGGGAAATACTTGTTTTGTTGAAAAACCCAATGCCCTTGGAATTGATGGTTAATACATAATCTGTTTAAATATGATTTAGTTAATATCCAGTTTTGCAGATTACCTTGCAATTTTTTAAGGTCTTACAGTGGTTAACCTAACCTGTTTCTTGCCCAAGAAAGTTTAGGAAAAGGCAAGTCTCATACCTCTGCAAGAGATCATTTCACATTCAGAATAGAGTTGTTTTTGGAAAAAAATTGTCTGAAAGAAGGTAAGAACTAGAAAATTCAACAGCTTCTCTGTACTCCTAAGCCATAATTTCAAAGTCTGGGATCATAATTTTCTTTAACATGAAAGCACACAGAACATTATATATCCATATTCAAATGTAAATACTTCAGATATCCACAAACAAACTAATTTGGGTTATTCATCTTTGATGACTTTTCCTCCTGTCTCCTGTCATTCTTTGCTTTCAAGGCCTTCTGTCAATTGTCTGCTCCCTCTGCTATCTCCTCCTGCACCGCAGCCTGTGCTCCTCACTCTCAATGACAGACCTGCTAGGTGCATCAGCCTCCTCTTGGGCCTGCCTGCTAACCTCATTCTTGCATGATGGTGAACTTTCCTTTTGGATGCCTGAACCCATCCAAAGTCAAACTGACCCTCTTTCTCTGACTTCCTATCTATTTTAATGGGGAGATAAAAAAGGATCTTTGGTTTCATTTTTTTTTCTAGGGAGGAAAGCAAGTGTTGCTTTAGAAAGTTGAAAATAGACTTGCAACACATAAGAAACTCCTGTTCTTTGCAATATTCAGTTGCGTGTTGAGCAGTCTCAAATCTAATGGGAATGCATTAGATTTGAGACTCCTGGTGGCTCTGTGTGGCTGGGGACCTTTTGAAAAAGTGGGATGTGGGGGCAGCTGCAGCACCAAGAGGGAGCACAAAGGGTGAAATAAGAGACTACAGGTTTTCTGAGGGAGAGTGGAGAGTGTGAATTGGGGGATAAGCGGTAATGGATGTGGAAACTGATAGAGGGCTCTAAGGTCACGATGAAAACTTTATAGCCCATTTACATTTTATTCCAAAATGGCCTTTTTAAAAATCACTTTCGAAGTCATGACTGCAGTATTCATTTTCACTCACTAACATAAATTCTACTTGGCCATTCTAATGATCTCTACAAATGAATATGTTGCAGATTGAATTTACTGTATATTCTTATTATGAGAGTGAACTTCCAATCCTTTCCTTACCAGGGAGCAACCTCTTTGTTGGGTTGAAGGGGCTGAAACATTTCTTGCCTGTGAAGCGCCTGCACTGTGTGTGTAGACGGCATGCTGTTCTCTTTCCTGCATCCCTGTCTGCTTCTGGCCTCTCCTGTCTCTGATCCAACCACCGTCTAGTCCAAAAGTCCAGCTGGAGTCTACCTCAGCTTCTCCTCTTGATTGTTCTAAAACCCACTTCATTTTTCCATTTCTGCAGTCCTGTTGGTTAGATCCCAGGATCTTATGCCTGCCATCGTTACAGTTTTTTTCTGCCAGAATTACCAAGGTGCCACAGTAATTGTTGTTAAAGAACCTGTTCTTTAAGGTATCCTTCTGTATTTTCACATAACTTTATTTCAGTTTAAAAAATGGTTTCTGAATTTCTAGTCAGTGCTAGAGAGACAAAGAAGATAAATCACACTTCTCTTGGAAGAGCTGGACTCACCATCAAGATCATTTCAGTACCATTTCTGATATCTCTTATTTTTTCCCTCAGTTAAAAAGCTGTTTTTAAATTCATATTTGTCAATGCATATACCCTGTTCAATAACCCATTTTCTTTAGGAATGATTTCCCACATTAACAATACCCCAAACTCAAAATACTGTGTTAGTACTCTAGGTCAAATTTCACTTTTAGAAACACTTAGATTTTTTTATGTACCGAAATTTTATATCAAAAATAAGGCCAGGCCTAACTATCATTTTTTAGTATCATAGACATTTATATATTTTGGATGTGGTAAAGTGGTATACATTTGACCAGATCTTAATGTTTCTAGTTATTTTGATATGTTGTAATTGTTCTTTTGTCTTGTTACTTCTGTCTCCCAACCCTTTTTAGTCTGTAGCTTAAAAGCTTCTGAGGGACTCTAGTTTCTTTTGTAGTCCCCTAAGGTGCCGTGTTGCAAAGACTGGATTAAATTAGAAACTATGTAAAGGTGGTTTGTGGACTCCAGGGTGCTTACAAATTTAAGATGTTAATATTACTACTATAATTTCCCCCTAATTAATAAAATGTGTTCCCAGTCCCATTATGTTATAAATATTTCTGAAATTGACTATTTCTAAAGATGTTAAGAACAATGAATGAAAAGGAAAGGTTTTTGAATATTGGTTACTTTCTAAGAAAATTTCTTCTCGTCTTACATATATTAGTTACGTGTGTGCATGTGTGTGTGTGTGTTTGTAGAAAGTATGCCTGCCGTGAGCCTGAGATTATGGTTCTCCTCTCTGGTGGATGGAGCAGGAGGTGGAAAGTGAGCTGCAGAATGTAAAGATATGGTTGCCCCCTAGCTGTTGTCAGTGGACCCCAGCTGTGACCATTTTTAGGAAGGTTGTAATGCTTCTATTATCCTTTCCATTTCAGTACTTCACACGGAACTAATTGGCACCATCTGTGCTAATAATAAGCCTGTGATATGGTCATTGATGCACAAGGAACTCAGGTTAAGGGAATATTTCACAGCAAAAAGGAGGTGGGATATAAGCAGAAAGAATACAGTTTGTTGATATTCTTTCATGTTAGTCAGTTGTAGAAAAGGAAACCCAAGGAAAGAGCAGCTCTCTAATAGATCAATGATATTCTTCCACAGCCTATAAGCCTCTTACCCACTGAGTGTGTACAACGGACGTATGAGCAAGGTGACAGGTAGAGCTCTTGGCATTGTCTTCCCTTTGCTATTAAATTTGTCCTGGAGATTGCCACAATATACATCTAGTCTACATTTGGACATTAAAACTTAACTGAGGATGGTTACCAAGGATTAAGAGTAAGGTGAGAGGTGAGGGCATTTTTTTTTTTTGAATGATGAAATTGTTCTGTATCTTGATTATAATGATGGCTTCACAGCTGGGTGCATTTATTAAAACTGAAAGTCTGTACATCAAGATGAGGGATTTTCTTTGTACGTTAAAAGATAAATTTTAAAATATATAAAAACTTATTGAAACAATGCCTTAGAAAATCTTTTGTGGCTTAGGACATGTTTACAAGATGAAAAAAGTAGTTTTTTTTTTTTTTCTTTTTCAAAATTAAGAACAAAACAACCTAAAACCAGTCTTTCTAAAATTTGATTTTATATAGTAAATGGCTGTTTTCAAACTCCAAGTAGATTTTATTATTGAATTTTTAGGGATATTGCTGAAAGGAGCAAAAGAAGAGGGCTTGCATGCTTTTCTTTGAACACCACCCCACCCCTCCTTAAATCCATTTTACCATAAAAGGTCTTGAGTATTGTTTTGCTGATGAGAGGAAATTAATGAGGTGAGACATCATTTTCATACATTTGAGAATTCACTGATCAAACTTAAGAACAAAAATGATCTATTGTTTTATGTTTAAGACTCTTTCAAAATGTAGGTGATGTGCGTAAATGCAAATGACTAGTAGAAAATAATATGCCACTGCTGGTAACCCTTTTGAGGGCACAGGGTATTCATGTGCTTCTAGAATCAGCAGGATTTGCAGAAGGGCAGTGGAAAGTGGCACAGTGGGAGTGATTGAGAATTCTAGTGCTCTAAGGAGTGCAGGATCAAGGTTGATATCAGTTAGTGGAGTTATTAATAAATATAAAGTTTGTATTTGGTACTTTTTAAAGAAATAATTTCAAATTAAAAGAAGTGTTTTAAACAATTTGGAATGTTAAAATTGCTTTTGTGTTTTACTTTTATCAGGAATGTTTAAATAATCTACAAAGTATCCTAAGCCAAGACACTTTTAAGAGTTTAAGCCAAAGAAGAGTTTTTAAAATACAAAAGACTAGAAAGTATGTGACTGTGGTCCAAGTGAAAGTTGCTTTATCAATTGGATAACAAACATTTGTTAGTACTTATCTTGTAGTTTTTATTCTTTAAAATGAGGAACAACAGCCTTTCAAAACTAGAGTGCCAAGTCCTGCTTATTCATTCCTCTTCAGGAGAAATAATCTTTAAAGTCTTTGGGAAGACTTAGAGACTTAATCTTTAAAGCCTATATCAACTGATATCATAGTTATTAGTTTGCACAGTAGCTGATATTAATGGAATCTGGGTTTTCAGGATTTTTCTCCCTGTTGTCTTTGTCACTGTGTTACTAAGATTTACTGTCATTTGTACTCCCAGTGCTACCCTAACTGTGACCCACGCTGTCCTGGTCTGAGAACTGTTAGCAGTTCATAGTAAGATAAGGAGCTCATGCTAAAATGTAAATCAACATACTGCTTCCTTCATTAAGAATGTCTAGGTATGGTGGCTTACTCCTGTCATCTCAGCACTTTGGGAGGCCAAGGCAGGCGGATCACTTGAGGTCAGGAGTTGGAGACCAGCCTGGCCAACATGGCAAAACCCTATCTCTACTAAAAATACAAAAATTAGCCAGGTGTGGTGGTGCATGCTTGTAATTCCAGCTTCTCTAGAGGCTGAGGCGCGAGAATCGAGAATCGCTTGAACCTGGAAAGCGAAGGTTGCATTGAGCTGAGATCGCACCATTGCACTCCAGCCTGGGTGACACAGAGTGAGACTCTGTCTCAAAAAAGAAAAAGAAAAGTCAGCAGAGCTCTAAGTGTGCTTAGTGACACAGTTGATTTACATTCTGGTACAAGTCATCTCTCATTGGTGGGCTGCTAACAAGTAGTGCTTTGACCTGCACTGGTTTGCAGCACTATAATTAAATACATGGTTCTCTCCTCTCTAAGACAGTTGTTGGGTTTGGATAGCATTTATGCTACTGAGCAGGAGCAGTTCCTGCTGTGTTGTTCCCATCCTGACTCTCAAGCTGTCATGCTCCACTGCCTTACTCTGGCTATTTCCAGGTGGACATTGGGACACTGGCTAGGGGTGCAGGACTTTTCTGCAGAGAGGTGGCTTTCACCCTTGGGTTCTGTGTATTGGTGTTGTCAGGAGTGTTCTCTGAGTCAGGGAATTATACTCTACAGAGACATGGCTGGTCCTCCCTCCCTCCCCTCAACCCCTCCTCTCTCTCTGTCTCTCTCTTTCTCTTTCCTGTTTCTCTTTCTCTCTCTCTCTCTCTCTCTCACGTGGGCACACACACACACACATGCTCACATACACGTGAACAGAGTTCTGAAAACAGAAGGCATTCAGATGGCCATTTCAACAATTGAGAGAAAGAACCATTCCCAAGCATTGCTACTTAGCGCTTTGTCTTCTAAAATGTAACATTTAATCAAATTTTTAAGGAAATCATTCTCTCCCATATATACCTCCCGTGTGGACTGTGGTGACCTGCCTCATGTCTTTTGATCGTTTCATTTTCGTTGTTAGGTGACAGCATGTGCAAACTAGAAAGGTATTCTCTTACAGAAATAATTGTCTTCTTTATTTAAATTTTGTGTGTTCTTTGAATAGTAATGCATTTACATGATTCAAAACTCAAAAGGATCAAAAGCACAATGATAAGAATCCTCTACTTCTGTCTCCCACTCAACAAATTTCCTTCTGCGGAGGCAGCCAGCGTGATTGGTTTCTTATGTTTGCTTCCAGGCATATTTAATGTGCAGATAAACAAGTGTATGTAATAATGATGATTCATAAATACTAGTTGATAAGCAGAATTTAGTGACTTTGTTTTACACTTAGTTGTTTAGTACAAATGAGAATGCTATTGGCAATTAACAAAATTTTCAATGTAAAGGAATCCATACGTAAGATGACCTCTGATGCTATCGAACTTTGGAATTTATGACTTGAATGGTATTTTACAAAGTGGTTTGACCTTTTCGGAATAAGAGAAAATCTTGCATCATGAATAAATGCCAGGTTGAAGTAAAGTGATTGGTGTGCTTATTATTTCAGATTTGGATCAGTTTCACCTGTCATTTAGCAAGAGCAAGAGCTGTTTATGAATAACAAATATTTTTGTTGTGCTTTTTGCCAGAGATAGTACTGGGACTGGATTGGGGTCAAAGCTAAGAAGCTATTTGTGCGTTTATTACAGTTTTTTAATTAAGAATGAATTTCTTTACTGTTCCTAAGGCCAAAGCTTGTTTAAATAGATAATTGTGCAACTATGGAATAAGAATCTGTTAGTAGTATAACTCACCAAAAATGCATTGGATTAGGGAGCTTTTGAGTGTTTTTTAATAAGCTCCATAAAAGTTAAATGTGACATAAGTATACTTTTTGACCTACAAATTCTATTTCAAATAATTTATTTCAAGGAGAGATACTTGGAGGCAGGGGCATGGCTTACCCTCAGTGATATGGTTCTTTGAATGAAATTGCCTTAACTTTCCTGTTTTCAGCTCCTTTCTCATTCTCATTTTCTCCTACATCACCTTTTCTCCCCAACCCTTACATATGCCTCAGCTTTCATCGTTTTGCTTGACAACATACTTTTCATTTCCATCATCTGAAATGTGCTACCGTATTTTTCTGCTAACAGCTCATTTCTTGTTTGAGTCTTTACCAACTGTTTTGATGAAGTCTTGGGCTCTATCTTACCTGGAAGCAAGGAGAGGTATTATTGAGCTTCTCCTGGATTTAGGTCCTGGCTTTGCCATAGAGGCCACAAAGACAGTGAGTAGAGAACGTTTGTCCTGTGCAGAACAGGGATGACCAAGTAAAGAATCATGCCTTTAGAACAGGACATGTGCTTTATATGAGTTCCCTGCCTCACTTAAGGCTGGAAAAGGAACTGAGCACACATACATCTCACCAATCATTTTGTATTTGAATTTCTGGGTTGGGGATTCCTAGGTGTTTTGGGGAGATTGCTGTTGTTGTTTTGCATTACTCTTTTATGGGAAAAAGCATTAAAACAATATGAATTAAAATTAATTTTGCTTCATTTAACTATAAAGATATGGCATGAGAGATTTTTGATGGGTGATGAAACTGTTCTGTACCTGATTATGTGGTGGTTATATGAAACTATACATGTGTTAAAATTCATAAAACTAGATACCAAAAAGTCAATTTTATTATATAAAAAACAATTTAAAATAATTTTGTTTTGAGAATTTTATGTATCTCTGCAAATAAAGATAGGTCTGTGGGAGTCAGTCAGGAATCACTATTGTACTGGATGAATGGTAGTATAGCCTTCTTTATGAAAATTGGGATTTCCAAGGACCTAGAGTATTTCTGTCTGCTCCTCCCTGCATGTACACACCTACCTGCATTTTCATATTTAGTATAAAATTAGTTCTAAACTGAGCAAGGATGGCAAGGCAATGATGATGGCTTTTTCTCCCCTAATCCTTGGAAAGAATTTTAAGCCATTAAACATGAGAAGTTTAAGCGAAGGCATAGCATTTGCAGTTATCAAAGCATCAGTGACTATTGCATCTTTATTTAGACAGTCAGAGTCCTTTGTGCTTTGCATTACTAAGAGCTTTAGGGGAATATTTGACACTTGCGTCCTAGCTGCTTGTGATTCTACTCTTCTCCTTGTTGGCAAGGTACAGTTGATGTCATACGTAGGGCTGGCAGATGAATTGGCAGGATGCTGCTTGGGAATGTGGGCAGGGTGATGAGTGAAGAGGGTTTTTGTTTATTGGATGAAGCATCACTGACCTTGTGACAATGCTCTTGGCTCTTTTATGATTATGGGTTTTTGTTTTGTTTTTTTTTTTTTTGGAGACAGGGTCTTGCTGTGTCACCTAAGTTGGAGTGCAGTGGCCAATGGCCCCATCTTGGCCCACTGAAACCTCCACCCCCTGGGCTTAGGTGATCCTCCTGTCTCAGCCTCCCTAGTAGCTGGGACTACAGGCGCTCGCCACCATGCCTGGTTAATTTTTGTATTTCTTAATAGAGATAGGGTTTCACCATGTTAGCCAGGCTGGTCTCAAACTCCTGACCTGAAGTGATCTGTCCGCCTCAGCCTCCCAAAGTGAAATGGATTACAGGTGTGAGATCACACATTATATTTTCATTTTAGAGACCTATATGTATTTTTTATACCAAGAAGAAACCAAAAGTACAATACAATAGCTTTTCATTTTATATGTTAAAATATTGATGCAAGAAAAAACTCTGCCATAGATATGAGAAGATAATTTTATCTGAATCATGAGAATCCCTTATTTTGCCTTTATTATCACAAAATAATTTGGAAAAGCTGGAATAGTGTACAAACCACTATTAAGGTGACATAGATCTTGGTGAATTCTTTGAATAAAGATTTAGCCAGAACTCGTAATTTAAAGCGTGTTAAAAACATTTCTCCAAAGTAAAAGAGTTTGCTTAAAAATGTAGGTTGGTTCTTGAAAATCTATTATTTTGTTTTATCTTCAAAATAGTTGAAATATTAGTTATGTGGCATGTAGACATACTTGAAAGTTAGAATACCTCTACTGATGACCGTAGACTTACTTTTTTGTCTTTTTGCCTAGAGTGTATTAGTAATATTACACATTCATGTTTTAGTTAAAAGAATGCCCAAGTTTGGCCTTTTAAATATATAACATGCTTTTTGAGATGAAGACTTTTTCTGTGACCTAACATAGGATTAGGTTTTTGAATATTCTATGTAGGCCCAAGGGGAAGATATAGCCTTTGTTATCAATATGTAGTGTTTTATTTGTGTATACACACACACACACACACACACACACACACACACACACACAAGTATATATTAGTCTCTGCTTGTCTGCAAAGGATGGTTCCAAGACTCTCAGTGGATGCCTGAAGCCGTGGATAGTATTGAACTCTGTATGCGCTATGTTTATTTTTCTTATGTATACATACCTATGACAATTGATAAATTACTGATAAATTAGGAGTAAGAGATTAACAACAGAACAATTATAATAATATACATTAATAAAAGTTATGTGAATGTGGGGTCTCTCTCTTTCTCTCTCTCTCAAAATGCTATGATATTTTTGGACTGCAGTTGACCATGGGTATCTGAAACTGTGGAAAGTGAAACTATGGATAAGGAGACTGCTACATCCCTATTATATACCTATATATGCATATATATAAAACCTTTATGGGTTATATATGCTATATGTAGAATGTATGTATGATATATGGGCTATATATTTTATATAAGAAATACGTAATCTATATAACCTCTACCCTATTAAACATGATGTTCAGATCTTTTAAATTACTGCTTACTTTTTGTCCACTTTTCTTGGTTTAAGAGTTTTGTTAAAGTCTCCTATGCAATAGTGTATTCCTGTTAGAAAGCCTCTACTGTAGTTTGTGATTTATAAATGTAGTTACTGTTGTATTTGGTGCATAGAAATTTATAACTGCTACATTTTCAATTGTAATCTTTGAGATTATAAAAATATTTCTTTAATGCTTTTAGACCTTAATTCTACTCTGTCTGATAATAGGATTACATCCCCTATCTTCTTAATTTCTATTTTTCCTTAGTATATCTTTATTTTTAGTCTTTCTGAGTCACTCTGTATCTCTTGTATACAGCATAGAATTGGGTTTTGTTTTGCAAGAAAGTTTGAGGGTTTTTTTTTTTAGTGTCTTAAGCTCATTTGCATTAATTGAGATGCAGAATATGTTTGGTCTCAATTTTATCATATTATTTTATATTATATGTACTCTGGTATTGTGTTATAAATACCATGTTTCTTTCCTTGGTGGGGAGCAGTATTTAGAAAAGTTTGTTTTGTACCTCTATAGTTTTATGTTCTGTAATGCCCTAATTTCCTTTGTTTTTACTTAGATTTCTACTATTTAGTTTGTCAGTTTGAAATAATATCCTTTATTATGTGTTATCTACTTGACAATGTATTCTGCTTTTCTCTGTTTTCTCTTCTCTCATTATTTCAGTTGTACTATTTCTACTTTGTCAGAATATTTACCATTTACATATATCTTTTTTAGTTCTAGATATGTTTAAATCTCCTTGTTGCTTGCCATTAGTCATCTTGCCAGACTTTTCCTTTTCCCCTCTTTGTTCTATGAACATGTTCTTCAGTATAGCAGTTCTTAAACAATAATGAGCATACTCATCACCTGGACCTCTTGGGCAGGGCCTAGATTCCCACTTCTAACAAATTCCAAATGGTATAGATGCTGTGGGCCATGAACCCAACTTTGAGTAGTAAAAGATTTCTTAGGAAGAGTTCTCAAGTTCTTCAACGTAAGTTCTATAACATGTATTCTTGAAGGACAACTGGCTGGATTTTAAAATATTTTGGCTCAAAGTTCTTGAAGTTTCTTGAAAATTCTCCTCCACTGTTGTCTTGCATTGTTGCTGTCAAACTGATGTGAAGCTGCCTTCCTTCCTTTAGTGAGTGACTTGACCATTTTGTGTGGAGGCCCAAGTGTTTAATATTAGTGTAATTATTTTATAGGAATGTGTCTCAGAGTTGATTGGTTCAGATCACAGATACACACGGGCCCTTTCAATGTAGTTTCAGGCTTTCTTTTGTTTCTGGAACATTTTCTTAAGTTACAAGGTTTTTTTTTTGTTGTTGGCTTATGTGCGTTTTTTTGAAACAGGGTCTCGCCCTGTTGCCCAGGCTGGAGTACAGTGATGCAGTCCAGCTAACTGCAACCTCCAACTTTAGGGCTTAAGCAGACCTTCCATCTCAGCCTCCCAAGTAGTTGGGACTAACAGGCACACACTACCATGCTCAAGTGACTTGTGTGTTTTTGGTAGAGATGGGGTTTTACCATGTTGCCCAGGCTGGTAGGTTACAGTTTTAAATATTGCATTCTGTTGTTTTTTTCTTCTCAGTCTCCATCCATATGAATGTTGGATCTTCTTAGCCTGTCTTCTTTATCATTTTTTTCATTTTGACATATACTTTTATTTTTGCCCTCTTGGTTTTTCAAGCCTTTCTTCAGTGTCCCTTATTATATTTTCATTTGGGTACTTTCTCCTTTGCCACTTTGTAATTTATCACTATTTCTAAGATGATTTTGTTTTCTTCTTCATTTTCTTTACTGAGTTTAGTCACTTTCATTTCACATCTTCCATTTTGTTCATTAGATATTTTTGATCTGAGTTTTTTACTTCCTATTTGAAGTTTTTTTCATGTTCTTAAATGTTTATTTAAGGTTATTTAATTCAGTTTTGATTATTGAGTTATAATTTTCATCTGGTTATGTTTTGTTTGATGGGTTTTTGTTTGCTTTATGTTGTTGAGGAACAAAACCAAAAATGGAAATATTTTGATTCTCGATGTCTGTTTTATTTTCATAGTAACATTGTACAGATATTATCTGCCTTTTTTTTTTTTTTCATTTTGAAATTTTCCTAGACTAGCAATAGTAGTTCTTATTGGAAAGGATAAGGAGTTTGGGGTAGCTTACTGAGTGTTTTAGTTTCAGAGCACTCTTTTCTCCTGGTATAGTAAAATGTTTCTTTAACAAGTATCTTCTTGGTAGTGAGAGGTGGGAGTACTGTTCTTGTGTCTTTAGGACTGTTATTTTCTACCTTTTTCTTTCTTCTTTCCCATAATCATCAGCCTCCAGGAGATACCTGAGCCTTCCCTATAATCTTTTCTCCTCATTCTTCCCACAAAATGATGCCTTCCTAAAACTATTACATCTGATTCTGTGCATTTTCAAACTCTCTCCTTTTGATTTTCCAGAAAATCTCTGATCAGTTCGCAGACGTTTTCTCAGTGAAAATTTCTTTTTCTGGGGGTGATTTTATCTGTGTTCCAATATTCCTAGTTCTTTATTTCCCTCTCTTTCATAGTGTCTGACTTGACTTGCCTCTTAGATATGGGCTGTGGAGCTAGTCTTGCTGGATTTGGGTGTTTAGTTCCCTATTTTCAGGTAACACAAAGTTCATGCCATTCCCTATCTCCTAGTTAATGTTGTAGGTATGAGGAATGTTTAGTTTTTGTTCTCTTCCTGTTGATCTGTTTGTTTTTGGTTTTGAGTATATATGGAGAGCTTTGGATTTAAATGGCTCTACCTTGTAAGAACCCAGAACTATGTAATAATGTTTTTATATCTAGAAAAAATTGAATTCATTTTGGTATTTTCAGGCAATTTAAATATAGTCATATATGAACTAAAGAGTACTTCATCTTCTGTTTAGTGTACAGCATATTTTATATTATTTGAGTTATCATACTTATTCTGACTTATACCTAGTTCACTACAAAATCTATTCTTGTTAACATAATAGTAAACCTCTAATATATCATCTGTATGGAGCATGCTGGACATATTGTAATAGTTTAATTGGATAAGGGGCATATTGAAATAGAATTTGTATAAATATACGAACAGCCATTGGACACATTGTGAAAATCTTTCCCAGAAATCTATTTACACAGATGAATCCATAAATCTGTGATTTAAATCTGGTGTAACTTTGCCTCAAGCCACCAAGGAGAAGCATGGGGTATGTGTGTGTTATAGCCATTGTATGTACCGTATATATACATATATACATATATACATGTGTATGTTTGTATTTTATAAATATATACTGTTTTTCCATTATTATTGAAGTTAACCAGTAGACTAGAAATTATTTTAGACCCTAAGAGAACTTAAGGGACCTCTGCTATTACTTACTGATTAAAGTAGGGCTAAAATAAGAATATAGATGCTATATTCTATAATATTTATAGGATATCTTAAGTAAATATTCAAAATATTTTAAGGAACTGCTTATTAAAATGTAGCATAGATACAGATACTGGTTATGAATGTCAGGCTCAATGAAGTGTCAAGAAGTGAGCATATTCATAAGACATAGTACATTTTACCAGAAGCCCCTTCATGCTCTTCCTAGTCACTACCAACCCAAAATAACCACTTTCCTGACATCTATTGCCATTTAGTTTTGCCTCTTTAAATTCTGTCTATGTTGTACTGTACATTCTCTTGATATATTTTCAGTTGTCTCAGGATGTTGAAACTGTTTCCCAACTCTGGTGCTCTTTTAGCAGTTGTTTCCCCTGGTCAGTGAATCCTCCATGTTGCCACGTGGGCGTGCATGCTGATGCTTCTCTGTGGCTGCCAGGGAATCGCAGGACTCCACAGAGGCCCTGTTTCTAGTGTCACAAAAATAATCATACATGTTGCATACCTAAATCCAGTAAAGAACTTGTCAAAATGATGGTTGATTAGAGAGATTAATAAAATATAAAAATATTTAAAGATTTGGTGACTAAAAAGGACAATTAACATGTTTAACATGTTGCTAATTCTGAAAGTGAATCTAAAATGGGAAAGGTAATTTTACAGTCCATATGTTAGTCATGTCCCTGACTAAAGAAATAAGTTGGCAGTCTTTTTAAAGTTTCATCATTTTCATCATTCAAGTGCTTTTATTTCTCTAAGTGTACTGCATTTAATGACTTTTTTACTTAATACTTACTTTCTAAGTATATTATGTGAATATGCTAGAATATATTAAATGTTGTCACTTGAAGATAGAGTAATGACTATGTTGCAAAACAAATAAATAAATCTAAAGTGGAGAGATGATGTTGGTACATTACAGTGGCAGCAGATCCTTGGACTTGGAAGGACTGATTTCCAGAAAATCTGAGGTCTGAAGTGATCAACTGTCATTAGATTTCTCATAAATTGATGGCATTTTGATATTGAAAACAGAAGGAGGAAAACTTACAATGGAGAGGAGCAAATTTGAAAACTGGGCCACTGCTCTTTCAAAATGCATCAACTCCCTTCGCCACCACTTGCAAGTTTATTTTAGGAACTTGAAAAGAGGAAAGAAGAGAGGCAAAACATCTTTCCCTGCCTAATAACTATTCCCTTTACATTACTTATTCCCACCAAATATGGTGAAAGTACTCTGTGGTACTGAGAAGGGAAGTTCATTGGCCTCTGACTATGGGGTTGACTGTGCCTCAAGGGGGTGCTCACCTAGCAGATATTTGGGTGCTCACACCTTGTGCCGAGGCTAAGCAGAAGCAGGCATGGTTATTGGACTTGGAACTTCATCTAGCATGGATACAAAGCACCAGATAGTCTCGCAGATAGATATAAAAGGGTTGAGTTTAGAGTAGGGGAACATGACCTCGTTCAGAGTCTGAAAGAAGGTGTTTCTAAGAAGAGGTAGCCAATAACATGGAGTCTGAAGTGAGAGATGGCGATGAGGGACTGCAGAGGGAATGCTTTGGGCTCAGAGGATAGCCTGCCAAGGCAGTATGGAGTCCCAGAGCTATGAGGATGCAGGGAAGAATGTGATTTGAGGCTAGAGAGGACACAGAGGCCAGACGACCTGGCTGCACAGGCCACATTGAGGATACTTTTTCTTCACTTAAGAGTCCTGGGCAGTCATTGATCAGGGTGGGGAAGGGCTGGGAGTATGGCTGTGGTGATGACCTCAACACATTTACAGTTTGAAAAACCAAAACAACCCTTGTCTTGCTCAACATGGAGGATGGTTCTTATTCATGCCCAGCGTGGAGGATGTTTAAGAGGTATCGGAAGTATCAGTGAATTAGGCGGTAACTGCAGTGGTTCTAGGGAGGATCCTGGTAGATTGGAACAGGACAGGTAGTGGCTCTTCTGGAGAGGCATGTACTGGAAGCAGAATTCAGAGTTCTCAGTGATGTGTTGGATATACTGTGTGTTAGGGGAGAGGGAATATCATGAGTGATGTAGGTTTCTGGCTTGGGTACTGGAGGAGGGCGAGTTATTAAGATAAAGGATGCTGGAAGAGGTCTATGTTTTGGCAGAAGAGCCCAAATTTGTTGGTTATCCTGCCTGTGAAACAGGCAAGAGGAACCCAATGGGCAGTTGGGTGGACTAGAAACCCAGTTCAGTGAATTATCTGCTTGAGGAAATCCATGTTCCCTTTCCCGCCCCCTTTCTCACCTGCCCCAACTGTGCCACACATAATTATTGCACAGGGTACTTGGAGAAGGAAGGAAGCATCTTGGGGATACCTTCCTGATCTCTAGGGCCAGGCCAGATGAGTGTTGTGGGGTGGACTGTAAATGCAGGAACTGTTGCAGCCATGCTACAATTACCACTTACAGACAGCTCTCAGGATCTACGTGGGAAAGGTGGGGTAGAGGGAGTTAAAGGGAATTGAGTTGAAAACTTGACAAAATTGTTGTCTAAAATTTTCTTTGAATGTTTCCCTCCACCAAGAACCCAAGTCTTTAAAACTGGGTAGAAAAAGTACTCTTAATTAGAAACATGTTTACACCACCTGTATAGATACTTGAAATTGCATTATTAGCTGTGTGAGAACTGCTGGAACAAAAGCATGGGAGAATGAATAAACATGATCCGTGCATGGTGCTTCTGTGAAGCAAATGACTCAGTTATTCTAGAAAGTCATTCCTTCTACGATAGATTTGTTTCCTCTCTGGCTATTCTCCCTTAAGCCTGTTCATGAGCTTCTTCCTGGGCTATTCTTTCATAAGGTTCCTTCCCAATCCTCTTCTCTTCTTCATTTAATCGTTGGTTAAACTCACCTGCTCATCTTCATGGCTTCCACTGGAGCCCCTGAGCTCATCTACCCTTTGGCTTCCACTGTGGCCCCTGGGTGAGCTTGTTTACCCCATGACTTCCACTTCCACTGTAGCCCTGGGATGAGTTCATCTATCCCATGACTTCCTCTGTAGCCCCTGGATGAGCTTGTCTACTCCATGGCTTGCTTTACTTTTACTCCTCACACTTCCCATTGGACATCTACATGTGTATTGTATAATTTGCCTAGGTTGTCTTCACTTGAATGTCTCAAACTCAGCAATCCAAAGCTGAGTTCATCTACCACCATCCATCTAGTCTTAAGCAGAACTTGGGGTTAATCACCCTCATTCTCCACACTCAAGTAGCTACTATCCAGGTGGTTGTTTCATTTAACCCATTTCTTCTCCACTCAGTTTCTTGTGCATAGCCTTAGGGTAAGCCCTCATTATTTCGTGCCTGAGTTGCTACAGCATAACATGTTCTTAACTGACATCCAGGCTCCCCAGTCTTGATGCTCTCTAATCCATTCTCCTGCTAAAATGACTATTCTGAAACACAAATCTGATCTTACACCCTCCTTTAAAAGTCTTTACTGCCCCTCTACCATTTTCAGGATTAAAGTCCAGATTTTAGTATGGCTTTGCAGGCCCTTCATGAAATCATGCAGCTCTTTCCACTGCTCTCCTCTCTCCACTTTAATAATACTCAGCTCATGTGACTCTTCCAATGGAACTGTGCTCTTGCTTACTTGGTATTGTAGGTTGTGCCGTTTCCTCTGCTGAGAACCCCTTTTTCAAGCATACTTACCTTAAATTGACAGGTTTGCATATTAGTTTGCCTGAAAGACCTGGTGTAATGTATATGAGTCATCCTATTTTATCATTGAACATCTAAATCTCTTTCCTGTGTCCAGAGAATCTCTGACCTCATGCCAGATGCCTCCTCCTACTATAGAAGCTGTTAATGCAGGTACTCCCTTTCCAGCCTCCCTTGCTTCTAGGGAATGGACATGGGCACATGATCTATATTGAGCCAGTAATAACCTTTTACCCTAAACTTTGAACTGGAAGCTATTGGACCCCAAGACACTGGTACTATGCAGAATCCACTCTGCTGACAGTGGCTGTGGCAGTGCTATGTCAATAATGTTGTGTCTGTACACAGCCCCTAGGTGAGCTCATCTACCCTATGGCATCCTTGCTGGATCAGCTCTAGGTGTGACTTTGGACATTGCTCCTCACTGTATGACTGCTCAGCCTGGCTCTTTAGACCTTTCAGAGGGTATGTGAACTACCTGATAACCTCTTAACCAACCCCTTCTTTGCCCAAATAAAGCAGAATTGGTATTTGGCTTGCAAGTAAAAACCCTGCTCGATTCAGGTTGATTTCCAGTGTCAAAACTTTCAAAGACAGAGAGCAGAACACAGTTTTCTATATAACTGCAGTGAAGTGACAGATCCCTAATGCATAAAATTGTGTAAACCTCTTGGTTTGTAGGTAAATGAATAGTCACAAGACTTGAGGATCTTGTGTTATATATGCAGTGACATGATGAAAGTCACAGGGTTTTCCTAGAAGAGAACACCAAAATATTGCTGTGATCATAAAGATGGTGAAAGTGTAGATGCAGAAATAGATATAGAGCTTCTTTTTAAAATATTTTTTATTGTGGTAAAATATAATATCATAATTTACCATTTTAATTATTTTAAGTATACCATTTAGTAACATTAGTTACAGGCACAGTGTTGTGCAATCATCACCACTATCAATCTCCAAAACTTTTTCATTACCCCAAACAGAAATTCTGTACTCAGCAGGCCATGACTCTCCATTTCCCCCTTCCCCTAGTCCCTGGTAACTTCTGCTTTACTTTCTGTCTATGATGTTACCTATTCTAGACATTTCATGTAAGCAAAATAGTACATTTATTTGTCCCTTTGCATCTGGCTTATTTCACTTAGCATTATATTTTTAAGTCTTACTCACATTGTAGTATGTATCAGAACCTCATTCCTTTTTGTAACTAAATAATATGTCATTGTATACATATACCGAATTTAATCTATTCTTCTGTTGATGGACTCGGGTTATTTCCACCTTTTGGCTATATTAGTACAAACGTAAATAATGCTGCAGTGAACATTGGCATACAAGTATCTGAGTCCCTGCTTTCAATTCTTGTGAGTACATACCTGGGAGTAGAATCGCTGGATAATATGATAATTCTGTGTTTAATTTTTTGAGGAACCTCCAAACTGTTTTCAGTAGCAGCTATGCCATTTTGCATTCCCATCAGCAATGTACAAGGGTTTCAATTTCTCCGTATTGTCATCAACACTTATTTTTAATTTTCTAAATTATAGCTATCCTAGTGGATATGAAGTAGTACCTCATTGTGGTTTCAATTTGCATTTCCTTAATGATTACTGATGTTGAGCATCTTTTCATATGTCTGGAGTTTCTCAACTGTATCATTTGTCTCAAGAGCATCTTGATCTTAACAAGTAAAGTTCCATTTCTGTAATTAGCATTTTTTCCTAGAAGTAAGAGATTGGGGTTCTCTATTGTTTATCATTTTATGGCCAGACTTAGCTCTCAAACATAAGGCTTCCCTATAAATACCATTAAAGGCTTGACAGTCAGCAGCATTTTAAAAGTTATGCCTTTTCTTCAACCTGATAAATGATGTGTATGCAAAACCTGCAGTTAACATCATACTTAATGGTAAAAGGCTGAATGCTTTCTTTTTCTCTAAGATTGGGAACAAGAAAAGGGTACCTCCCCTTACCACTTACCAGTTTTATTCAGCATTGTCCAGGAAGTTCTAGCCAAGGCAACTAGACAAGAAAATGCATCTAGATTGGAAAGGAAGAAGTGAAACTATCTCTTTTTGCAGATGTACTCATGTAAATAGAAAATCCTAAGGAATCCATTAAAAACAATTTAAGGCTGGGTGCAGTGGCTCACGTCTGTAATCCCAGCACTTTGGGAGGCTGAGGCAGGTGGATCACGAGGTCAGGAGTTCAAGACCAGCCTGGCCAACATGGTGAAACCCTGTCTCTACTAAAAATACAAAAATTAGCTGGGTATGGTGGTGGGTGCCTGTAATC
>CAUYLG010032794.1:0-52883 GCA_963573385.1 Cacajao melanocephalus
TGACAAAGGGCTAATACTCAGAATCTACAAAGAACTAAAGTAGATTTATAGGAAACAAACAAACCCATTCAAATGTGGGCGAAGGATATGAACAGACACTTTTCAAAAGAAGATATATATGAGGCCAACAAACATATGAAAAAATGCTCATCATCAATGGTCATTAGAGAAATGCAAATTAAAACCACATTGAGATACCATCTCACGCCAGTTAGAATGGCGATCATTAAAGAACCTGGAGACAACAGATGCTGGAGAGGATGTGGAGAAATAGGAACACTTTTACACTATTGGTGGGAGTGTAAATTAGTTCAACCATTGTGGAAGACAGTGTGGCGATTCATCAAGGACCTAGAAATAGAAATTCCATTTGACCCAGCAATCCCAGTACTGGGTATATACCCAAAGGACTATAAATTGTTCTATTATAAAGACACATGCACACGTATGTTCATTGCAGTACTGTTTACAATAGCAAAGACCTGGAACCAACCCAAATGCCCATCTATGATAGACTGGACAAAGAAAATGTGACACATATACACCATGAAGTATACACGCAGCCATAAAAAACGAGTTCGTGTCCTTTTTAGGGACATGGATGAATCCGGAAACCATCATTCTCCGCAAACTGACACAAGAACAGAAAATCAAACACTACATATTTCCACTCATAGGTGGATGTTGAACAATGAGAACACATGGACACAGGGAGGGGAGTATCACACACTGGGGTCTGTTGGGGGGGAGCTAGGGGAAGGACGGTGTAGGGTGGGGAGGGTGGGAAGGGACAACATGGGGAGAAATGCCAGATATATGTGATGGAGGGATGGAGGCAGCAAACCACCTTGCCATGTATGTACCTATGCAACAATCCTGCATGTTCTGTACCTGTACTCCAGAACCTAAAGTGCAATAAAATACATATATATATATATATATATATATAAAGAAATTGTCACTTTTACTAACCATAAAACATCATCACCATTCATGTCTGTCTGACTTCTCTCCTTCCTTCTTATTTTATTTTTATAAAATAAAAACCTTTTATTTCTCAGAGAAACTATTGACAAGATGAAGCAAAAGCCTTATGATCAGCCCAAACATTCCCGCTGTAGTCATTGACAGGGAAGAAAAAGAGATGTACCCTAAAACAGATCCATAAATATAGCAGCAGGAAGTAGCAAATGAGTTAGCCTGCATGTGAACAAAGGTTTTTCTGTTGACAAGAAAGGAACAGTCCTCTCTCTATGTGTAGAGTATTTATGTGTGTACACATGCGCATGTATGTGTATGTTCATCAACACGGGTCTCCAAAGGGGAGAAGAGAAATCAAATTAATGGTTGAAATATTAATAATATGATGCCTGTCACTTACCCAGTTCCATGGACTGTGCATGAGGCTCAAGAATGGTAACCTGGTTCTACATTGTTTTAGGACCAATTTCATTGACCCAGAGCTCATAACAGGGATTCAGGTGAATATAACTTTTTTATTGATAGATAAAACTCTATGTATAAAATTTATTATATACAACATGATGTTTTGAAGGATATGTACATTATGGAATAGCTAAACGTCTTCCCCCAACTTCCCAAGCCTCTGGTAACCACCGTTTTCCTCTCTATTTCTACAAGATCAACTTTTTTAGATTCTACATATGAGTGAGATCATGCTCTATTTGTCTTTCCATTCCCGGTTTATTTCACTTAACATATCTTCCAGGCTCATCCATGTTATCCCAAATGATAGGATTTTCTTTTTTTATCGCTGAATAGTATTCACACGCACACACACACATATGTATATCTCAATACCTTTATCCATCCATCTATTGATGGGCACTTAAGTTATTTCCATATCTTGCCATTATGAATAACACTGCAATAAACATGGGAATGCAAATATTCTTTGACATACTGATTTTATATCCTTTAGATATGGAATTTCTAGATCATATGGTAATTCTATTTTTAATTTTTTGAGAAATCTTCATACTGTTTTTCATTAGTAAATGGCTGTACAATTTACATTCCCACCAACATGCCAGGTGCTTAAGTTTTAATGACAGTGTGCTCTACAATAAAACTTGTATGGTGTTAGTGTAACTACCCTGGTATTTCTGGGTAAAGTGGCAATCCTCTTGAAAAGACTACAAGTCTAAGCTATTAACCACAGCATTTAGAGAAGCTGAGGGAGGGGAATACTACAGTGGAAGGGGTCTGCATGGGCAACAGAGAAGATCTATTACGTATAACTAAACCAACTGATGAACTTTTGAAATTTGAAATGCACATACTGGAGTTCTACCTGGAAGATTATGTTAATAGGTCTGAAGTACGACCTGGGCATCTAAATCTTCTAAAAACTCCATATGTAAGTTTTGGGGAGGTGAAGACAGAGAACCTCTGCCTTTAAGAAACAGGAGTTAGAGCCAGAAACTGAAAGACTGCTTTCAGGAAATGTTTGTTGAGACTGGGCATAAGCATTGCTGTCTTAGGGCATAAAAAACAAAATCTAACTCAAAATGGAGAAAGAAACTGTATTAGTCCATGTTCACATTACTATAAAGAAATACCAAGGCTGGGAAAATTATAAAGGAAAGAGGTTTAATTGACTCACAGTTATGCATGGCTGAGGAGACTGCAGGAAACTCACAATCATGGCAGAAGGGGAAGCAAATACATCCTTCTTCACAAGGCTACAGGAGAGAGAAGTACAGAGTGAAGGGAAAAAGCCCTTTATAAAACCATCAGATCTCATAAAAACTCACTCACTATCATGAGAACAGCATGGGGGAACTGCCCTCATGATTCAATCACCTCCCACGAGGTCCATCCTCCAAGAAATGGGGATTACAATTCAAGATGAGATTTGGGTGGGGACACAGAGTCAGACCACATCAGTCACATTCTGCTCATTTATCTGCAAGAACACTTGGTAGCAGTATCTGAGAACACTGCAAAGCACCTATGGAGGTTCAGCAGACAGAGGCAGCTGAGAAGCAGTGTTTGCTTAGGAGGTGCAAACATAAGCAGCAGAGTCAAGACTCCTCCTGAAATGACTGTGGCAGGGCTTCCTAGGAGATGCTCAATGGGAAAAAATATATATGTTTATTCCTGCAAACTAATAAGACATCCCCAAGGCCTTCCAGAAAAAAAAAAAATGATAAAAATCAGAATCATGCAAGAAGGGGCTATGAAACATCATAATTTGAAATGTAATGTTAGTGTGACTCCATTTTCATTTATAGGCTGATAAAGCTTGAGCCATTTTGGGTTTCATAATATTTAGGATGGTAAAAAGAAACAAAAAGATCCCTGAAGTCTTTAGGCCTAAGAAAATGGTTGTATATATTAGGGCAAATTCATACAATGAAACACTCTGCAACCATCAAAAATCATATTGTACAAACATGATAACTATAGTTAATAACAATGTATTGCATATTTGAAAATTGCTGAGATAGATGACTGTTTTTACTCTCACAAAAATATGATAATTATGTAAGGTAATACATATGTTAATTAGCTTGGTTTAGCTATTCCACAATGTATACATATATCAAAACATCATACTGTACACTATAAATATAAATGATTTTTATTTGTAAATTAAAAAGGAAAATGTGCTAGGCATTGAAAAATCATGTTGTATAATACATGCAATAATATTAATTTATATGAGGAAATGTTCCTTATAGACTGTTCAAATGAAAAACAAAACAAAATTCTCTATAACATACGTCACATTGTGAATATTTATCATCTCTGGATTATGAATAAATTTTCTTTTTGTTAGTTTTTTTGCACTTAATATCTATTCTTTCAACAATTTAAAAACTGTAATTAAAAATAAAAAAAATACAGTAAAACAGAGCCTATACATTTCCCCATTACAAGAAATTCATCATCTACACTAAATCTCAACCAGGATGAATACAGTCTGTCTTGATAATGTCACTAAAATTTCGCTGTTGTATATGCATGCAACCCTTCATGGCAAAATAAAAGCAGCTGTTCTCTGGGATTGCTGCATGGCATAAGGCTCATGGGGATCTTCTTTGAGTGCAGCTAAGAAGGATGAATTATTACTAACTACCTAGAAAAGACATTAAGTTTGGAAAGTAAATTAATTCCACATAGCAGCCTTAGCCCTCCCATTCTCTTTATTTTACCTAACACTTTGGACAAGTAATTTTGATAGAAACAAATAAAGGTTGGCCTATATGATCTCAATTCATTTAAGTTGCATAGAATAGATGATACTGACATATAACTTACCCAAAATAGAGAGAAGATAGTAAAAGTTTCCAGAAAAGAAAAATAAAGCAACTAATAAAGATTAGAAGTAAGAATAGTATTGGATTTCTCATCACAAACATTGGCAGCTGGAAGACAATAAAACAAATCTTTCCCTTTAAAGTCCTGTGCAAGAATTACAGAGCCACAGCACAATTGATCAAATATGAGGGTAGAATAAAGCCATTTTAAAATGTGCAAAATTAAAAAAAAAAATCTCCCATGCACGATTTCTCAGGAAGCTATTAGAATATGTAATTCAACAGAATGCAGTAATAAACTAGTAAAGAGGAAGACATGGGAATCAAGAAACCAGGAATGCAACACAGAGAAGAGTCAAAGAGAAGTCTCTGAATAGCAGCAAAGTCATACCACTGCTTCACCAAGCTGGGCAAGCAAAACCCTCTGATCTAGCAGAGGGCAAAGTGTTCCAAGAGCTGGTTCTACAGAACAAAAATGCAACTGATAAAAGATCTCAAGGTTAGACTGCATAGAAAACAATTTCGGATTTCCTGGAGGCTGCATAAAATTTAACTATTTAAAGATAACTAAATAAGCATAAAAATAAGCAGATTATCATCTCCAGCAAAATATAGAAAGTAGTACAGGGAACAAAATCTAATTAGAGAATTTTTTTCTCAAAGAAAACCTTATTTATATTGTAACAGGAAAAAAATGTGTGGGGATTTTACCAAAATTTTATTTAAAGAATGATGATAAGGAAATAAGAACTCTGGATGATTCCAAGTTCTAACATGTCAAAACAGGAAATCAAGTGATAGTGTCTAAAAGTGATGAATCAACAAATAGCTGTAGCCAATGGTATTTACATACATAGACTAAATATCAGAAGGAACAACCAAAGTATTGAACATCTTTGCCTGTGAAGAGTCACTTAGGGATTTGAAGGGAAAAGCAGACTGATGCTTTTTTGTCTCAGTGCTACGTGATTTTAAAAACTGTTTTCCCAAAATATTTTGACACAACTAAAAATTATTTTTAAATTAAAAGTTTCTTCAGTGCTCCCCTCTGTCGAATCTTTAAAAGAATGAAAGAATCATATTTTCCATGTCAGTCTAAACAAAGTTTTAAGTTCACGCCTGAGATTTTATCCACAGTGTACAGCAACATTCCTGCCTTGCCAAGTTGAGTTTGTTCAGTAGCTTAGAAACATTGGCAAGATACAAAACCAGTGCAAGCATATTTTATTTTTTAAAAAATTGTTAACAGTATACTTTCTTCATCTGTAATATATTTGGTGAATTATTTATACTAAAACCCTGCAACTAAAGTTAGACATTAAAAATAATGCCCACATAATTAAAAATAATTTTGAAAAGTTTACAATAAAAATATACCCTGATAAAACTTCCATTTTGTATGGAAACTAGCCAATGCTGTTTGGAGAGATGTTGTCTGACTAAAACCTATAGAACATATAATAGCAGGTGAAGCTGGCATTTATTATACAAATAATAATACAGAGGCTTATTATGCAAATCAGAAGTAAAGCCTGTAGAAAAGCAGGAGAGTTTGAAATTTTCTTCTCAGGGGTTCACTGCCAATTAGGAATTTTACCACAAATACAAATGAAGAATGTCTTGAGTGCCCATAAATCTGAATAGGGCTATGTCCCAAAACTATATACATTCTAATTTTATGAGAATTGTGAGAGGACTTAAAGGATAATACTGACTATATGTGATTTTCCCAGAGGTGCTAATTTGAGAATAAAATCTTTGTGCAAGATTCAGCTCTACTTTACAAGGACTTCTTGAACATTAGAGTATAAGGAGCTACCACACCTGCAGAGTTTTCTACTTTTGTAATCACTCTATCAGCACAGATGTGCCAATTTATTTGAGAGTGTATAAAATGTTAATCTTAAACATTTATATTTTTCTTCTATTATGTATATGTCACTTAGTTTAAAAGTAGCAAGCCTCCTCATATTCATCTAACAAAACACATTACCAAAAAAAGACAAATATAGTAATTCACAGCTTTTGATTTGTCATCAGTAGACTGTAAAAATGTTACATAATTTCTGACTTCAAGTGAGTAGATATATACATCAATCAGGATTTTGTATAATTGAATATGACAGAAAACCAAAATAATAGTGGCATAGACAAGACAGAAACTTACATTATTTTGTATAAAATAATTCATAATAGGCAGCCCAGGGGTAGTAAGGTAGATTCTCAAGCCCAACTGAGACACTGATCTACTATTCCTCAGTTGAGCAAGATGGCTGCCAGAGCTCCAGCAATCACATTAGGTTTCAAGTAATGGGATGGAGAAAAGGAACAATAAAGATCAGAGGCACTCTCAGAATCTGCCATATAAAATTTCTGCTTACATGACCACGTCCAGTATAAGGAAGGCTAGAAAATGCAGTCTTTGTTTTTGGTGGTCTGTGCCCAGTGAAAAGCCGTGGTTTCCTGTCTTAGGAAAGAGGAAAAGGATATTATAAAAGACAACGTGCCACCACTGCCACTATGTGCATGCTTAGATGTTTCTCTATGCTATATCAGACAGTAGTAATCATTGTTGAATGAAAGTACAGAATGCTGGAGGAAAACCTGGAAAAACTCTTCTGGATGTTGGCTTAGGCAAACAATTCATGAATAAGATCTCAAAAGGAAATGCAACTCAAACAAAAATAGACAAATTAGACTTAATCAAACTGAAAAGCTTCTGCACAGCAAAAGAAATAATCAACAGAGTGAACAGACCACCTACAAAATGGGAGACTAATATTTGGAAACTACACATCAACATAACACTAATTTCCAGAATCTACAAGGAACCCAAACAACTCAAGAAGAAGAAGAACAACAACAACAAAAACACCATTAAAAGTGGGCAAAGAATACTGTGATGGTTAATATTGAGTGTCAACTTGATTAGATTGAAGGATGAAAAGTATTGTTCCTTTGCATCCTTCAGTTTTTACATCCTACTTCAGTTTTTACATCCATCAGTTTTTACAGTCTACTGATGACAAAAATATGAGGGTTTTGCCAAAGGAGATTAACATTTGAGGTCATGGACTAGGAGAGGCAGACCCACCCTCAATCTGGGTGGGCACCATGTAATCAGCAGCTGGCAGCTCGGCTAGAATAAGGAGGCAGAAGAATGTGGAAGGACTTGACTTGCTGAGTCTTCCAGCCTTCATCTTTTTCCTGTGCTGGATGTTTCCTGCCCTCAAACATCAGACTCCAAGATCTTCGGCTTCTGGACTCTTGGACTTACACCAGTGGTTTGCCAGGGGGTCTCAGGCTTTTGGCCACAAATTGAAGGCTTCATTGTTGGCTTCCCTACTTTTGAGGTTTTGGGACTTGGACTGACTTCTCCGCTCCTCAGCCTGTGTGTGTGTGTGTGTGTGTGTGTGTGTGTGTGTGTGTGTGTGTGTGTGTAGCCTATTGGTTCTATCCCTTTAGAGGAGAACCCTAATACAGATTTGAACAAATATTTTTCAAAAGAAAACACACACATGGTCAGCAAGCATATAAAATCGTTCAACATAACTAATCATCAGAAAAATGTAAATTAAAACCACAATGAGATACCATCTCACAATAGTCAGAATGGCTACTATCAAAATGTAAAAAAAAATAACAAATGATGACAAGGATGAGGATAAGACAGAACACTTATGCCCTTTTGTTGTAAATATAAATTACAACAAAATTTTTGTTGTAATCTCAATGGAAAACAGTATTGAGATTTCTTAAAGAAATCTTAACTGGCTGGGCACAGTGGCTCACACCAGTAATCCCAGCAATTTGGGAGGCCAAGGTGGGCAAATCACTAGGTCAAGAGATCGAGACCAGCCTGGCCACATGGTGAAACCCCGTCTCTACTAAAAATACAAAAATTAGCTGGGCGTGGTGGCGTGCACCTGTAGTCCCAGCTACTCAGGAGGCTGAGGCAGGAGAATTGCTTGAACCTGAGAGGCAGAGGTTGCAGTGAGCTGAGATCACACCACTGCACTGCAGCCTGACAACAGAGCAAGACTCCATCTCAAAAAAAAAAAAGAAAAGAAATCTTAACCTTAATTTCTCTATGGAAACAGTATTGAGATTTCTTAAAGAACTAAAAATAGAACTACCATTTGATCTAGCAATCCCACTACTGGGTATCTACTCAAAGGAAAACAAATCACTATACTGAAGATACCTATACCCATATGTTTGTCTCAGCACTATCTGCAATAGCAAATATATGTAATCAATGTAAACATCCATGAATAGATGATTAGATAAATGATAAACACACGTACAAATACCATGGAATACTACTCCGCCATAAAAATGAATGAAACCATCTATTTTGGAGCAATATGAGTGGAACTAGAGGCCATTATCTTAAGTGAAATCACTCATACAAAGAAAGTCAAATACTACATGTTCTCACTTATAAGTGGAAGCTAAAGAATTTGTACACATGGACATAGGGAATGGAATACTAGACACTGGAGACTCAGAAAGGTGAGAGAGTGGGGGCATGAAGGATTAAAAATTACCCAATTGGTACAATGTACAATCTTTGAGTGATGGTACACTAGTAGCCCTGAATTCACCACTACCCAGTATATCTGTACAACAAAACTGCACTCATACCCTCTAAATGTATAAAAATAATTTTTTAATGAAAATTCATGTAACATCCTTGCCATAATGTCACATGTATATACTTTAATGAGATTATTCTCAGTGGTATCCTCTCCCTCATCTACCAACTGGTAACTTTGGGCTAAAAGTACATTTTCATTGTCAGGTTTTAATTTATTTCCGTAGATTTTTGTCCTCCAAAGAAATGGAGTCTTATTTACATGGTTACCGTGCTGTTGCAAGATGCTATTATATCTTTGCAGGAATAACAGAAATATTTTACAACATTTCATTGTATTAAATACATTGAGGAAATGAGTAATTTTTTTTCTGTTTTGCAATAAAATTTTAAACTCTAATACAAATAATTGACATTGTATTTTCTCATCTCCCACTGACTGTGTGAGTTTCCACACATTGCTTGGAGTCTGTAGTGTAGCAGCATGAGCAGACAGAGTGCATGGGCTGGAAGATACCCTTGAGCTTTGTCTGACATTTTAAGAAGTTCAATGTGTGTGTGCTCTACTGGGTACCTGCTAATACAAATTTAGCTCAGCAGCGATCTGGAGGCTAGACTTTATAAGAGGTCTAATATAGCCATCATCTTCATAATTCAGTGATAGCAGGAAAAGCCTTTTTTTTTTTAAATTTAGATCATCCCCCAACTAGTTAGCCTAACAGCTCAAGCTAATGTGATGATTTCCAAGGTGCGAAAAATGGTTCAGAACTTATTTTTGAAAATGTCAACATCTATTAAAGTTTTAAAATAATTGAATCAGACATTTATAGACACTAGAGCATCTAAGATCTGGGGAGCTTAGTTTCATGAATGTCATAGATACAGATAATAAGAGCTGTATGACCCATTGAGGTCTCCCTTTTACTTTTGTGATCTCATTTATCCACACAACAATCCTGTACAGCACTATCACCCCCATTTTAGCACTTATTTTTCATTTTTTTAAGCAAATAAATAATCTGAAGCTAAGAGGTGAACGAATAATCTGAAGGTAACCTAATTTGCAAACATGCAGTCCTGAATTTTCACGCTGATGGACATCTATGGCTGCCAACAGAAAACTTAGCTTAATGGTTTTACCCTTAATAGAGAAACAATCTTGAATAGTGGCCACATTATAAAAAGAGAAGCTCATTGTTAATTGAGATCTCACTGTCACATTCCACTTCAGACAAGTTGGTTGGGGAGAAAACAACAATGAAAATCAATGACATTAAGACTCTATTGTATTTGTGATGTTATTTTTAAAAGACAGGCTAAATACGTTTTTATTGTCATTGCTGCTGATCTGAATGTTATCGCTGGTGCCCTTGGCTGCACCTGCTGTGTCAGTGTATTATTCCAGCTCTGCTATGCTAACTGGGAAGTGTTGGGGCAGAGGGGCCGGGGAAGATGGTTGTGATCAGAGTGTTCTTAGGGGATCAGTAGATTGACAGAAATTTTGTTGACTTTCAGAAACCACATCAGTGCCCATATAACATGGAAGTAAAAAAGACTCTGCCTTTCTTTTTAAGGTTAAATTATTTTTTGTTTTTTTCCTGCTGCTCTGCTCTGTGGACATTTCAAGTTAACACTTTGTCTTTGTTGCATCCTACTTCTTCTAAGGTAATCGAGTTACTTCTTTCCTTCCTTCATAGGGAGTATTTTTCCTGTTCATAAATCAAGCTGGAATAAAGGTATTTATTGTATGTAAAAATAACCTGTAAGTGGTTTAATACTCTATGGCCTTCAGAAATGCTTTTTTTTTTTTTGGAAAGAAATATATCAGAAGAAGAAAAAGATAAAATAGTATTTATTGAGCAGTGACTATATGTCACACACATCATCTCACATAAATTTTACAACAATCTATTTCGAAGTATCATTAGCCTCATTAGTCTCGGAAACTAAATTTAAAGAATTTAAATGTTATCATATATATAGTTAGTATTAATATTAGGAAGTAAATAGAGGATTCTATGCTGTTGACCCCAAACAATGGTGATGCATCCTATAATTAGAATTAATTTCCTTTGAAAAGATTGGTATAGAAGAGAGATTTGAGCTGCACCATTCTAAACTGCTATTTACCTCTAGGAAACATAAACTCTATGCTTGCACTGTCCAATATGGTAGCCATTAACCAGATGAGTAACGGTTTAAAGTAACTATTTGCTACATCCTTAAATAGTACACATACAGACCATTTCCATCATCAGAGAAAGTTAAATTGCACACCAATACTCTAAACCATTTTCAACAGGATGAGATTAAGTAAAATATATTCTTATCCTCAATTTTAAATATCTGTAGCAATAATAAAATGAAAATAAGTCAGATAGGGTGTGTGACATTTTCTCCTTTTAAAGGAGAGCAAGGATTGAATAAAGGGCAAAGCTTTGTTTTGATGAAGGGGTGATGTAAAATATAATTGGATTTTGTAAGGAAATACTTTCTTTTAAAAGTAAAATAAATGAAGAAGCAATCAAGAGATAAACTCCAAGGACTTCCACTTACATCCAAGATGAAATAACAGAGACCAAGTCACCTTGCCTCTTGAAACAACCAAAAAATAGATAAAATAAAGCCAGACAAAATGTATGAGGTCATGGATTTCAAGACACTGGACATCAGACAACAAAGGAGAATGATCCCTGAACGATGAGGAAAAGACTAAGTGAGACCGAGCATTGCCCAGGTTACAGTTTGAGAAGGTTTCCAGATCACGGCTTAATAAAAGGGAATCCAGAAACAAAGCACCATGAGATGAGGAGATGGAGCTGAAATTTCTGAGAAAACAAGGCTGCCAGAGTTTGCAAAACAGAGTATTGGTGAGGAGAAAGTCTCCCAGAGAGGAAACACCACAAATCTGCAGAGTCTGCCTCAAGAATTAAGCACAGGCTTATGAGAAAACTTCCCAAAGGTGCGCCATGCCTTCCCCTGGGCAGCCTAATATGGTGTCTGGTATGAGTTGGGAGGAGTCTAAAGGAGCAACCACTTCCACCTAACATGGTAGGACTCTGAAGAGCATTATTCATTCACTATGGGTTGGATTAGTGTTGTTGGGGCTGCCTTGTGCACGTTGACCTTCCCTCTGCCTAGCTGTGCCTCCTCCCTCTTCCTTTCACAGATGCTGATGTTTAATAAGTATTTTGCACAGAGAATCCAACCTGTGACAGAAGGTTAGATACTCCAGGATAACAGCCAGTTTAAATCCAGTTGTGCAAGTGTGTGGATGGCAACGCAATTGAGAAGGAAATTAATATGGGAAAAATAGGTTGAATGTATAAATATGAAGAGTGGATATAAAAAGTCTGTTTATGTTATGTTTGAGGTGCCTATTCAATATGCAAATGGAGACATGAAGACAGCTATGTGATTCTGTACCCCACAGGATAAATCAGAGCCAGAGATAAAAATATAAACATCATCAGTGTTCAGACAGAATTTGAAGCCACATAACTGGATGGAAAGAGGCTCTGAAGAGCCGAGATCATGCCACTGCACTCCAGCCTGGGTGACAGAGCGAGACTCTGTCTCAAAAAAAAAAGTTATCCGTCCCCAGCAGTGTTGGAGGTGGGGCCTAGTGGGAGGTATTGGGTCATAGGGGCAGATCCCTCACGAATGGGTTGGTGCCTTCCCCACAGTAATGAGTGGCAATGAGTTCACTAGAGATCTGCTTTTTTAAAGGAATGTGGAACCTCCCACCTTCTCTCTCTTGCTCCATCTCTCCTCATGTGACATACCTGCTCTCCCTTTGCCTTCCACCATGATTTTAAGCTGCCTTAGGCTTCACCAGAAGCAGATGGCAGCTCTATGTTTCCTATACAGTCTGCAAATTTGTAAGCCAAAATTCATTTCTTGTCTTTATAATTTACCACAATTCAAAATGAACTGACAAACCCCAATCTAAAAAAAACTTCCAACAGAGTGTTTCCTTTCAGGAGAATAATTATAAATGGAGGACGTTTGTTAAACCCAAGGCCAGAGCTTTTTTTGTTACTACAGCATTTTAAAGAATTCTGGAAGATACTCAGAGAGAAGCTAATCTACCCTATAACTCCAGTTAAGGTGGGGAAAACATTCTCAGCTGCTGAGTGGATATAGATGCTAGTGGTTGAACAAAATGACATGATGGTGTCGATCCTAGAATGAAACAAGAGGTACCTGTGGATTACCAAAGGCCAGGGGTCTTGGGCAACCACCGGTAAAAGAGGGTGTAAAACTGCCCATGGCCATGGAAGGGGAGGAAGAACGGAGGCTTGCCAAAACTGAGATGATCTTTAGAGGATACTTAATAGGATTAAAGGAAAAATCAAACATTTCATGTATCCATTTCATAGGCTAGTTTCGTAAAATATCTCACAAGACAATAGAACTGAATTTAACATTGAGATTTTAAGAGAAAGCATTTTAACTTGAAGCAATAGAATTTTTAAACATGTACTTGCATTTTCAATGTTTTCTTTTCATAATTTATAAGCAAGGAGAGCTAACATACAAAAGCTTTCTGTTAAAGTCTTACATTGTAATGACAATTTCTCAGGGAGAAAAAAAAAAAAAAACTCTGCTAGGCTTAACCTAGTAGTAATCTCAATCACATTTCAAAATTCCCTGTGACATTCACAGAAGCATGATGAGGGAATGTCTGATGTGGTTGGGGTAGAGGGCAGTGCAACTATATACAATATATAAAATATTCAGATACTTCTCTGCTTTTATTTTGGTTAAAGCCTAAGACATATCATATCGCCGGAGAAAATGAAATCTGCAGATAGCTCCCCACTGAAGCACCTGGAGTCTAGCAGTGATTTAATAAGCTAGCGTGTCAGAGAACTAAAGGATATATTTTGATAGAAGGAAGTAACCTTCAAGGACTGGGAGAAGTTTTCAGATGGAAAACTGTTTTTCACCAGAAACATAATATTAAGTTAGAAAAGATCTGTAACACCTGCCATTCATTTGTGCTTGGGGAAAAAAATAAAAAGCTAGATAATAAAGATGGGACAGCCTGTGCTACATGCAGATGGTGATGTGGCTCCACTAAAAATAGCTGAAGGAGGCCCCTCCAGCATTGGCAGGGGGTCAGAGGGCAGACAAACAAGCATCCTAATGAGAAGAAGCACCCCAGGAGGCCACACTAGGAAAGCTTTAAAAATAAACACACACACACAAGTGCCACATGCACACATACACCCAAAAATTATACTAAGAGCATTTTCTAATATGTGTATAGTATTTTTTTATCTTTTATTTTTTATTTTTCCATAGGTTCTTAGGGTACAGGTGATGTTTGCTTACATGACTAAGTTCCCTTTTTATTATTATACTTTAAGTTCTGGGGCACATGTGCAATATGTGCAGGTTTGCTACATAGGCATACCCAATATATGTATAGTATTTTAAATATATCACCTCATATGAGTTTAAAAAAAAGATAAAAAGAGGTTATGATCTCTTGTATACCACTAAAGAAACACTTATTCAAAGGAGTTAAAGGTTTTGTCCAAAGTCACACAATTTATAAAGTTGAAGCACAGGGTATTGGTGTATGCAGTATTTAAGAATATCCAACAGTTCAAAAGCACATAGCTCTTTGTACTAAGCTATATATGAATATCAAATACTAGCCTTCTTGAGGGTCCTTTCTCAATTAATGAAATTAAATGGCTGCAATTCTGTCTTTAGGAGGAATTCATTTTCTCTGGGGTCCATGAGAAAGGATTTTCTCTAAACACCATCGAGCCTCTGTCATCCTTGTTCAGTTTAGCAGGTGACAGGTTTCTGACTGAAAACCAGGCCGACATGTACAAAGCTGTAGTTGTCATCTGTTCAGCTGTACAGTCAGAAGAAGCTATAATTCCAGGAGGCTGCTGCGTCCAGCATGGCCTATAACTAGCTGAGCACATCTGCCTTATTCTGGGATTTCGTTAACAGGCAGAGTCTACTCTCGTGCTAAGCTATCTCTGCAAGTTTCACTCCATTATTCATAAAGAAAATATTAATAATGTGACCCACATCTATGTCAACTCACAAGGAATCTTCTCTTCAGCTTTGTTGAGTCCTGGTACAGGCACTTGTGCAACCCCATGGTGAAGATCATCAGCTTTTTCTTCTAGGTCAAACATATAGCCAAGCTGAGAGGCAGTAAACGGCAGAGGTGGATTCCAGTTTGACTTCACAGGTTCTAGCTAAGCTTCATGATTTGTAATTTTTTCTTATTTTTCCCTACTTCATTTCCAACTTTTCTTCCTAACTACTGGCCCTTCTAGCCTACATAATTCTCAGCCTCATACCATATGCAGTGGTAATGGCCCTCCATTGACTTCCTCAGCAGCTTCCACAAAGGCATTGGGTCTAATTTCTATAATAAATCCCTTTTCTATTTCACATAAAGTTGTTATGCTTCCCTGATCAAACTGTGATAAAATTTCCATTAAGAAAAAATAGGTAAAAACAATGACTACAGAAAATGTATAACATGAATTCTATGTAAAATTATGTGTGAATGTAAGTATATAAAGAAATTAAACGTTTTTAAGAAAACATATAGAGAGATATCAAAGTATTTTTGCCTATATCTCAATGAATAATCTTGTACATGTGTATACACATGCCCTTATCGGAGAACAATCCTCAAAGGGATGAGGGAAAATGTCCAGGATTTCTAGTCTCCCTTTTCCTTAGCTCTCTTTATTTTATCTGGATTTCTAAAAGTGGACAAACATCACAAAATCCAGAAAAAGTAATATAGTATTTTTATTAGTTAACTGTGTTACATACTTATTGGTTATATTTTGAAATACATAATCTGATTACCTCATCATATACATTAATTTAATATTTTCTATAAAGAGAATAGGAAAGGAATTTAGCATTTTCTCTAGCATGGTTGATGACAAGTTAGTTGTTATCTGTTACCGACAATTTAGCTTCCCAATTCATTGTCATGTAAATTCTTTAAATTGTTGTCAAATTTGGGGAATTATCTGTCAGGTTTCTTTTATAGATGAGCAATAAGATTCTAAAATTTGTATGACATGTACTATTTTAGGGCATTTCAAGTTCTGTTGTGTTGTAACTACTCTGAAATACTCTTTGAATTAACAGTGTTCATAACCACTTTGTTGTTCAATGTTACTGAGTTTGTTTGTTCAAAGGGGTGCAGAATAATTATTGGAAACCATTCCTTCACTTGGATAGCAAGAAAAGACCTGTACACAATGTGACTACAAATCAAATAAATACAATTCCGTTAAACCCAAACTTAAATTTATCGTCGACTTAACTTTTCCTTAGGGTGATATAAAGAATGCCTGTGGTCACTCCAATGCCACGTATATAAGGGGCCATGTGGCCAAATGGAGTTCAGAAAATAGAGACTGTGGTATTGATTGTGTTCAAATATTTACTTTTAAACATTTTGCCAACTATGCCAATGCTTCTCATGAAATGGCCTATTGACCTGAAGTTTCTGAAGATTATGGTAATCTGTATTTTATGAATCCTGAAGTTCATGGTAAATCATAGTGAAACTTTCATCAAATATCAGCAAAATTTCGATAAAAACTGAGACTTGCCCAAGTGGCATAGCTCCTAATCTGTAATCTCTTTCTTATTCCTATTTAAAAAAACAAACAGGAAAATGTAAACAATTTATCCAATACAGGAGTCTTCTCTCCTACCAGTCCCAAGTTAGTGAAATATCAGAGATTTAGAATTGTTCATTTTCAGAAATAAATCTTAGAAGTAGCATGCTGTAATAAAAACACCTACTGGACAGAAGTAGTGTTAGAAATTTAGATTGATAAATCATGCTGTGACTGATTAACTTTGGTCAACTCAACTTCTCTTGGGCCTCACTTCTCACCTGCAAAACAAAAGCCCCACTAAATAATTAGTAAAGCTATTTTCTCAGCCTAAACAGTGAAAATTCTTGATTTCCTAATTTATCTCCCTGACTTATCTGAACCACTTTCCAATTTGTCCTATCCACCCCGTTCCAAATTAGTATCTCTAAAATTTTATTTAATCATCTTATCCTATAATATAACAGTTTCACTTTCATTCATTCATGCTACAATATTAAGGAATTCTAAAATAAAGAAATTTTCTGGTGAGTTTTAATTGTTTTGTGCTTACAACGTATTTTACATGTGACTTATTCAATATATTATTTCCTGAAATCTGAACACAAGAAAAATATCTCAATGTCATATGTATTATGAGAGAAATACATTTTGCCGTTCCGTCTTGGCAAAAGCAAAACTGTCATTATTTTACTTCATTGAGTTGATACACTTGAAACAAATAATTTAAAAAGCTGTTTCAGTTTTATTTACACTGCCGCCATTGCAAAAGGCAACTCACAGGAATACGACTTGCTCTTCTTAAATTACTCTGGGTGATGGCATCTTAATTAGAAACAGCAAACAGATTGTTGTTTAAAATAAAATAAAAATGAGAATGTCTAGGAAGCAAATAGCTTCCACTCTTCCACCACTGACAGCTACAAAGACATCATTGCTTCACACCTAGAAGCATCACAAAGAAAGCTACAACCAGTACCCATTCTTGGAATTGCATTCTACAGTCCAATATAAATTAAATAGTGTTATCACGACATTCTTCTGTGGAATAGGGTATGAATACAAGAAGGTTTCCGTTCAGAGCTTTATGACAGCAGGGCAACCAATTCACATAATGGAAAAGTGGTTCATTTGGTTGATTAGCACTGAAATTCATCATCAATTTGTCTAGATTTTGATTTTTCATTGAAGAAGCATTTATATGCTAAGATTGTTTTAAAAGATAGTCAGCATTCACTAGATACTGTCAAAATAATAGTCTAATTTGAAAGACTAGTTATGTCCTTTAAACACTTAAACAAACAAACAAAAAAATAATGACTTTTTCCAATGTAAATATGCTCTGTGACCACCTGTTAAATCCACATCTCAGATTTGGGATATTCAAGTTACAAGTTAACATACGGGGCTCAATGGTCTCTGTTGTTCTCAACATATCTATATAACTATGTTGAAAAAAATTAATATGACAAGGAATAAATTATGGGAAAAGGAAAAGAGAAAAGCGATTTGTATAAATTCAATTTCTCTTTTTCACTGTGTGGCCGTGAAAGTTACCAAATTCTGAGAACCAGTAAACAACTTGCAACTTAGTTCTATTTTATTCTAAATGTAAAAAGCTATAAATTAAAAGACAGCTTGCCAGTGTAAATTAAATCTTTTTCAAGGTGGAATATCATGCCACAGAATGTATTAAATAGCTACCAGTTAATAATTTTGTAAAGCCATAGAGCCTAATATTTCAACATAGTACTCTAATTATCAAATTGAGGTTCAACATTATAATCTAATCATCAAATTATTAATCTAACACTTAATGGCCAAAGCCAATTTGACCATCAAATTTTAGTTCAGCCAATTAAGCGTTAGTTTAATAATTTGGTATCTAAAAGAGAATTTTTAAAGCATAATTATAATGTACCTTGAATCAAAAATGTCATGAGCCTAACTATTTAACTCTGCAAATCAGACTACTGTGTAAATGTTCAATGATAATGATTCCCCATTCTGTTTTAGTTTATTTTCAGGCTTCTGAAATTACCTTCCTTTTTATATAATGACAAAAAGAACATAATGTGGGTAGTGGTAAGCCATAGTGTCTTTAGAGAGATTTTGTGTTATTAAATTTTCAAGCAAATAAAGGTAGATAGGTAAATATTTTCTGGTCCCAACTCTGTTTTTAAATATGCAATACTTAATTCCATTGACATATTTAACAATTTGCTTATGTGAAATAAGCTAAACTTTTATTTATACACATACACGAGACAGAATATTCCTTTGGTAAAGGCTGTGCCCTTCTTTTCACCTGCTGCCCTCCTATGTCAATTCACACTATGGTTAAAATGTCTCTTCTGCATTTTACCAGTAGGACTTAACTTTAAAAGTCCGTCCCTATTTTTGCATTCAGTCATAGACACATTCTTCTTCTTTTTTACCCTCCCCCTTCTCTCTTGCCTATCTCGCTTTCTTCTGTTTACTGTTACTTTCTCTACTTGCATCTTGTCTTCTCTTCTTAAATTCTGACTCTTGACATTCCCAAAAATTAAATTTTTAGATGATATTCTCATTAAAATGACAAATGAGTGAATGTCAAAAAAGAAAAGGGCAAAACAGTTTTCACGACCCCTTCAATTTATTCAAGCTGCTATGGATCTGAATAGCTCAATTACAAGACTTTCTATTCCACTTTTCTTGATATCTTAATTAACCAACAATTTTTCAAAGCCTACTAAAGAGGAATAAATTCATTCTATGAAATGTCAACCAAATATTTTTTGGATGTGTTTTCTACCATCTTTTTATTTCAAGAAATAATACATAAGCTGAAGGGAGGCTTAGTGTATGCCTTTTCCAAAGTATCCAATGTAGATTTGATAGGGTTCAAATGCTTCCACTGAAAATATTATTTCAGAATGTCTAACTAAAGAGCATTTTCTTTGTGAACTACTGTGGGGAAACCATCAATCACTATTTGTCAGCTGATATAATTCATAAAATTCATTTTATTTAGATTTTTGGAAGGACTTTATAGTTCAATTACTCCAAATTTCTTAATGTATCAAATAAGGAAACCAAAACCCTAGAAAGCATAAGTGATTTCATTTCTTCCACGCTGTCAACAAATATTTATTTGGCACTAAGTACATGCCAAGTACTGTGTTTCTTGCCGGCAATATAAATATGAAAAAGACAGTGTTCTTGTCCTGAAGAAGCTCATCGCCTCCAGGGTTGACCTCTAGTACTATTATAACACCCATGTATGAAGTAATAGAGGGCACAGCAGACTGATGAGCCAGTTCTGCTCAAAGGGAGATGGCAGGTGCCAGGTGGGTCCAATATTCTGCCCACACCACCAAAAAGCATACTAGTTGTGAGACAATATAGGGAAGAGACTCAGTCCTGGCAGACAAGAGACATGGTAACCAAGACTGATACGGACAGGAAGTCCTGGGAAGGGAAGAACATGGTCCCTTTAAATGGTATGGAGGAAGGGAAGGGAAGTGCTCGGTAGAGGGGCAGGGAAGTGCTGGGCAGAGGAAGGAGTGGTCCCTGGCTAGGGCTCCACCCCCATGGATCTAGGTGAGGACAGGCATTTCCTCCTTGAATGTTGCATTTCCCAAGACCACCCTGGCCTGCCACACCCCCATCCTGTGCCTATAAATAACAACCCTGATACCCCAGCAGGCGGACAAAGGTGGCCAGACCTTGAGAGAAGCACATCAGCGGAAGAAGACACAAGGGACTAGAGGATGAAACACCGTCAAGGGAGCATGCGGACAGAAGACCACACTGACAGATTCTGGCTGCCTGTGTTATCGCACTGACAGACACTAGCTGCCCATGTGATCGGTGGGATGAGGCGGAGTTTGGCCACGGCAGTCAGAGAAGAGCTGGGGCTGTGGAGCGGCCCAACTCCAGGGGAAAACCATCTGTCTTCTGGCTCCTCCATCATGGAAAAGCTACTCCCACTCAATAAAACTTTGCACTCATTCTCCAAGCCCACGTGTGATACGATTCTTCGGGGACACCAAGGCAAGAACCTGGGATACAGAAAGCCCTCTTGAGCTGGTTAACACAAGCCGCCTATAGACTGCAAACTAAAAGAGCACCCTGTAACACACACCCACTGGGGCTTCAGTAGCTGCAAACATTCACCCCTAGACACTGCCATCGGGTCACAGCCCCACAGCCTGCCCATCTGTACGCTCCCATAAGGTTTGAGCAGCGGGGCACTGAAGGGAGCCATACCCCCACTGCACGCCCTGCTAGGGGGGCAAGGGAACCTTTCCCGTTTCAAGACCACATGGGCCTCACATGTCCAGGCATATTCCCTCTCTTACCTTCTTGCCTCCCTTAACAAGCTGATCCAAGTTATGTAGCAGAAAGATGCCTCCTCCTAACTTAGCTGACCAAGCTGAATTCCCAACCACGAAGGAAAGAACCTACCCATTTATCTTCTTGAGTTACTTCTCCCAAGGTTGTTAAAGCAGGACTCTAGCATTCCTGATAAAAACCTAACCAGATCCAGCCAGCTAAAGACAAGATGGCCTTTAGTGCTGACCTTTCACTGAGTTTTTCCTCACTATGATGTCATTGCATCCAGAGGTGGAAATTTGAGACATGCAATGTATGAAAAAGCATGTTGTCAAACTGAACAGGTGCTAAAAGTTCCCTGCCTCTACATGCCTGCACATTGATCTTTTTAAACCTCAGCTTCCTTAAAATGACAAGAGCTAAGCCCCTGCAGAAGCTAGCACCAGGATCCCTTTCTGACACACTGCTCCCTTGCTTTGCTTGAGCCACAAGCCCATCAAACTTGGCCTGAGAAAAATTTCTCTTTGGCCTGGTGTTATTTTCCATTTATGTGAGAGCCAAACACTCAGGGTCCAAACTACTGCAATGGTTATGCTCAGTATTGCTTCTAACTGATCAAAGCATTTATTCCATTTGGTTGGTACCTCTTCCTGCTTGTTATTAAATGTTTTGATTCTCATCTGTAGTACTAGCGAAGGCTTCAGAGAAGATAATATTCCTGAGCTGAATTTTGAAAGGTGTTCATAAGCAGACAAGATGGAAAGGCTATTTCAGCCCAAGAAAATAGCACCAGTAAAGGTACTAAGGCTCAAAATTGCAGAAATTGTAACTTTAATAAATTGTTATGGATAAATTGTGGTGTGTGTTGAAAGTTGATGAGAAACACAGTGACAAAATGTAAGAGTTCAAAAACAAAATTTTAGAAGTCGAAGTGTTTATTGAGATAGGTGATGTAATGTGGTTAGAAGCATGATCTCTAGAGCCAGGTGCTCCTGGATTCAACTCACGGCCCTGCCACTTAATGGCTGTGTAAGCTTGGGAAAATTATACTTTAGCCCCTCATTTAATCATCTGAAGAACAGGATTAAAAGAGTTCCCACCTCATAATGTTGTGTGCTGGTTAAATGAGATACATATGCATGTAAAGTAGTCAGAGAGTTCCTGAGATGTAGTTAGTGCTGTGGAAGTTTAATTGCCTTTATTATTTATGATGTAGAAAATAAAAGCCTTGAACAAAATAACATATGATCAGATTTGCATCTCAGAAAAATCCCTTTTATATTTATCAATAGCATAGCTAGTATAGGGTTAAAATGGCTTCAGGAGGAAATGTTATTTTCATAAACTCTGTTCCCCTGATATTAGTACTATTATATCACTTTTTACTTTAAGCTGGCAATAAGAATGAATGAGATCAATGTGTAAAGATCCTAGAATAATATTTGGAACAAAGTAAGCACTCCACAAATGTTGCTTATGATTGTGAAAGTAGCAAGAGTAGCATGGAGTTGGTAGTAGTGATTATTTTCCACTCCCTTCTTTTTAATCTTTCATGTGTTTTAATGCATTCAGGCTGTTGTAACAGAATGGTGTATATTGGGTAGCCTAAACAAGAAACATTTATTTCTCACTGATTTGGAAGCTGGAAAGTCCAAGGTCAAGGTGCCAGCAGATCCAATGTCTGTTGATGGCCTGGTTCTTAGTTTGTAGATGGTCATCTTCTTGGATCCTCCCATGGTGGAGAGCAGAGAAGAATCATCTCTCATGTTTGTTATAAGGGCAATAATCTTATTCAGGAGGGTTACAACTTTATGACCTAATTACCTCCTGCTGTAGGCTAAATGTTTGTGTCCCTCCAAAATTCACATGTTGAAACCTAATCACCAATATGATGATAATTAGGAGGTAAGGCCACTGAGGGGTGATTAGATGAAAGCAGAACCTTCATGAGTGGGATTAGTGCCCTTATAAATGACGCCCCAGAGAGCTGCCTTGTTTCTTCTACCATGTGAGGACAGAGCAGGGAGGTGTCAGCTATGAACCAGAAAACAGACCCTCACCAGACACCAAATCTGCTGATGCCCCTTGATCTTAGACTTCCTCGCCTCCAGAACTATGAGCAATAAATTTCAGTTGTTTATAAGTCACTCAATCTATGGAATTTTGTTACAACAACCCAGACAGACTAAGACACCTCCTAAAGGCTCCATCTCCAAATACCATCATATTGGAGATTTAGACTTCAGTGTATGAACTGGCACTGGGAGAGGTTGGGGTGGAGGGATGGTGATAAACATTCTGTTCATAGCCCTGTGCCACTTTATTTTGGTTGTGCCAACTATAAATAAGTTATAGTTGTTTGCTTCTTGAGTTTCTTTCTTGTAATAGATTGAATTTAAATTCACTGTGATTACTTATAATTGAACAAATTTCAATCATATTTTTTATTTCCTATTATCATATTATATGTTTGCCTGTTTGTTCTTTCTTGTCTACTATGGGATTGGAAAAGTTTCTATTTTTATTCTTTATTAGCATTTCCCCTTAAAATTTGTTAGCACTCCTACTTAACTTTATATATATTAATAGAATCTGAAACTTAATCTGTGCCTCTAGCCTTCTCTCAGGTAACACATAGCAAGTATGAGCTATTTATTCTACCTTTCATCTAATTGTTGACTATAGTGTTAGTTCTTTATTTTAAATATTCAAAAAATTATATTTGTAGCCATTACTTTTTATTTTTCCAATATGATTTTATCAATGCCTTTGCTAAACATTTTTTCTTGTATCACAATTTTTTCTTCAGGATTCATTTTTTCTTGTTGCTAAAATATACCCTTTACAGAAATTTCTATTTCAATTACATTCTCAAGGGAAAATAATACGTTTTAGTCTTTACATGTCCAAAAATATCTGTTTTTCACCATTGCTTCATTTAACAGTTTGCAATCCTAATGACATAAGGTCCAATCTATCTGATATTTTGTTCATTTTTTATATGTAGCATTTAGAGTATTCTTTCAGTATAAAGACTTACCTCACTCTTCAGTTTTGGAAATTGCTAGCTTCTCTTTCTCTCTGGAAACTCTGATTTTACTAGAGAATCTAAATCTATGTTTTATTTCCCTGAGTTTCAAACACACATACACATACACATATCATATAAACACACACATATATGTGTGTATATGTGTGTGTGTGTGTGTGTGTGTATATATTTCCTTTCAGACTGTAGTCACAGTAATTGTTAAAGTTCTCTATTACAATTTTTCTCCTCAACTGTCTCAAGTTTAATGTTTATTGTTGTTTCCATTTTATTAACTTTTTCATTATAAAGAATCTAATTGATTCATGATTCACAAGTAAGTTTTTGTTTCAATAACCCCTACTTTTGTTTTATGGATATTATTTTCCCATTTATTTATTTAAGAATTTTAAACATGTTTATTTAAAGTACTTTCTATATTATTTAATTAGTTTTCTATTTTTGTGAGGTAATTATTTTCTTTTGTTGCTTTTTGTTGTTGTTTTTATGTTTATGTGTTCATTTGCAATGGCAGAGGATCCATATCATGGAGTCAGATTTTCTTATATGCTTTGTAATTTTTGTTGGTGTGTTTATTTTCCATTAGTTTATTTTTTTTTCTCTCTTCCACATCTTCTTTCTTCTTGGGCAATATTTAAGTAGTTTCAGCTCAGTTCTTAAGGATTCACCACTCAGAGGCATGTTTTATATCTCTTCAGGGATTTCACTTTTTAGAACTGAAGTCAATGCCCAGTATTTGACTAATTATTAATCATTTCAGGTTTTTTGCTTTCTCCCTTCACATTCATAAGAATGATGTTTCTTAATGCAAAATTAGACACAAAAAATAAAGGTTTTACAGGTTTCATTTATATATAGGGGAATATTGTATTATTCCAGTCTCACACTGTTACACAGAACTACCTAAGATTGAGTAATTTATGAAGTAAAGAGGTTTAATTGACTCACAGTGTACTAGTCCATTTTCACACTGCTATAAAGAACTGCCTGAGACTGGGTAATTTATGAAGAAAAGAGATGTAATTGACTCACAGTTCCACATGGTTCGGGAGGCCCCAGGAAACTTACAATCATGGCAAAGGCAAAGAGGAAGCAAGGCATGTCTTATGTGGCAGCAGGAGGGTGGGGGGGGTGTCAAACACTTAACCAGATCTCGTGAACACTCGCTATCACAAGAACAGCAAAGGGGAAGTTAGCCCCTGCAATTCAATCACTTCCCACCAGACCCCTCCCCCAACACCATGGATTACAATTCAACATGAGACTTGGGGAAAAACACAGAGCCAAACCATATCAAATGTGGTCTCCAGTCCCTTGCCTCTTGTGCAATATATTCAGACAACTTTTCTCTGAGGCACTGAAATCTGGAACTCCACTGCCAACTTAAGGTGCCAGTATCCTGTGAGGTTATGGCCTTAGCCCCACTTGGACACTATGTATCAAATGGAAAGACTTCCACATTTTTAAAATAAGAATATGTATTTTAATTATTATAACGATAATTGTATATGATATATACATGTAGGAAATGGAAGAGAGAAATTGAGAGCAGTCGGGTCTTCAAGATAGCACAGCCATCTAGGGACCAAGCCAAAAAAACATGAATATAGTTTCCTTATGCCCAACTAAACACACTACATTACTGATCACTCAGCAGTTTTATAGTCTCTGTCGATTTATCTATAATTTACTCATTTTTCCCCAGTGCCTATCATCAATATGAGCTGAATATAATCCCAGTCTTTAGAACATACTCTCTCATAATTTACAAACTTTAAAAATATTTAATCAAGAACAGAGTCTTTATATATTGTCTAAATAGTGTAACATTTTCCTTGAGAATTTCTCTCTGTATATATTTTCAGTATAAAAATGTCTACAGTGTATCATAGACAGGAATTTTTAGTCCTTTAACGACAGATAGCAACAGATAATAATGATAACTAGAATATTATTATTAAGCAGTCATGTTCTTGGCAAAGGTGAGTATATGTATGTTTGTGTGATTCCCTTCTAAAATAAGGAATTTCACTGAACTGTGTTCCTGATTCCTAGGAGGAAATCTCTAAATCCTTGAAATTTTCAGAGGTTTATTCGTACCTTTGTTATGCCAAGGAGGTACCACATGGTTGGCCCCTAGACAGCTTCATAATAGAAACAGGTCATGTTGGAAAACCTAATCATGCAAGTAAAGTGTTAGAACTATGAGCTAAGTGACATCAGCCCAACCTCTGGAGAAGGTAGGAGGGCTGGAGATTGAGTTCAAACATGTGATCAATAATTCAATCAATCATACCTATGCAATGAAACCCCAATAAAATTTCTGGACATCAAAGGTCAGTGGAACTTTCTATACCAGAGAATATTGATGTGCCAGGATGGTGACATGCCCTGATTCCATGAGGAGAGAAAACAGATCTTTATTTTCTTCAAGACCTCATCCTATATAACTCTTCAATGGGTTGGTTTTCCTGATTTGTATCCATTGCAATAAAACTGTAATCATAAATATAGCACTTTTCTGAGTTCTCCAAGTCATTCCAGTGAATTATTACATCTGAAAGGAGTCATGGGAACCCCAATTTTATACCTAGTTAATCAGAAGTGTAGGTCACCTGAGAACCCCCTTAACTTGTGTCTGGCATCTAAAGTGGGGGTGGTTCTGTTGGGGACCCTGCCCTTAAACTTGTCTAGTTTGACACTAACTCTGGGTGGTTAGTGTCAGAATAGATTTTCAGTGTACCAGCTGGCTTTGGAATAGCTGAAGTTAAAGCTAAATATTCTTATTATATTTAACCAAACAGTATCACTATTTTATAAAGTATTTTATGAAACCTGATTTTATAAAATCTGATTTGGAAACTTTAAGACAAATAGAACAGACAAGAAGGAAGCATGTTTCCAAATTTTAGGAGCTGGCTGCCCCCTACTGACACTGTCATGGTCACTACTAGTATGGGGGTCTAAAAGTTGATTCCTTTAGTTTTTGAAACCACGAATTCTATAAAACTGAAACACTCTCTGAAACTTGTTTCTAGCATTTGTTTAACTCAATGGTGTATTCCTTTATATTTAAAGCCTACTGGAATCTTTTAGATTTCAATCAACTAAGTACTGAGGTAAAGAGGCTACTACTCAGTGGTAAATAGTCTAAAGCCTAAATTTGATCACTCTCTCTTACTTTCTCTCTGGTAAAACATCAAAAGACTGGGTTTCTCTCTGTGTGATCTTGGCAAGCCAAATTAATACAATAAGCTCACAATTCCTCATCTTTAAATTGAAATTATTTTACAAAATGATCTCTGAGTTATTCTCTGTATAGGAGGTTGTAAAGTTTTCAAGAAGGAAGTAATCAATAAATTTAACATATCAAAATAAAATAACACAAGGTAGGCAAAAATGTCTAATCTTTCAATTCTGAGGTTTGAGAACTTCATAAGTTTTATGAATTTTTGAGGCACTGTTTCTCAAGTGAAGTCCAGAGAGAAGTCATATGTAATGTTCCTCAAAGATGCAGAGCAAAAAGATAAAGCAGTTAGGGAGAGGGACTGGGCCTGGTACTTTAACTACCCGCTAATGCGACAAGGGTCCAGTACTGAAAGATTTCGTAAACTCTAGGTAAACTTTGAGAACACATTAGGGGTGGAGTCACCCTAAAACAAATGCCTATAAAAGTTTTAATTAGTTAAAAACACAGAACCTAACATTTTAGGATTGAAGCAGTGATGGTAGAAGGGGCTCGAGTAGCCACCCAGCTCCAGCAAAAGCAAACACAAACACTGGCAATTTAAGCACTCTCAGTTTAGTCACCTAGGTTTTACAAATGCAAAGATCAACAAAGTATGTAGAGTAGTCCTCCCTTATCCAGTGTTTGACTTTCCACGGCTTTCATCACCCACGGTGAACCATGATCAGAAAATATTAAATGGAAAATTCCAGAAACAAATGATTCATAATGTTTGAATTGCATGCCATTCTAAGTGGTGTGATGAAACCTCTTGTCATCCTGCTCCATCAATTCATCTCAATCACATAGTCATTTCATCTCACATCATTACAAGGAGAAGGGTGAGTACAGACAAGAAGACGTTTGAGAGACAGAGGCCACATTCAGATAACTTTTATAACAGTACATTGCTATGATTGTTCTATTTTATTATTGTTGTTAATCTTTTACTGTGTCTAATTTATAAATTAAGCTTTATTGTAAATATGTAGGTATAGGGAAAAACATAGCATATCTAGGGCTCAGTACCATTTGTGGTTTCAGGCATCCACTGGAGGTCTTGGAACATATGCCCTGTGAATAAAGGGGAACTACTGTGCTACTAATAAACATATATCAAAGGAGGTAACAGATGTACTTCAGAGAAAAGAAAAGTAACTCTAGATGGAAAAGTCTGAGATGCAAGGAAGAATAAAGACCATAAAAAATGTTACATTTGTGGATTTGTTATTTAGAACAAGCTAGATTATATTATGGCAATACATCAACCCCGAAAGCACAGTGGCTTAACATAACGAGGTCTAAGGTTTAGAAGCAAAAAGCCTTAAATATATTTAAGTGTTCTGAATATGAAGTCAATGGCCTGTATCCTATGATCAGCAATTCTGTGACTCATTTTCTTTGGTTTTATGCATATGTGGTTTTACATATTCAGCTCTCCAGGACAGGCAGACAAACAGATGGCAGTCCTCTTATGAAATGGCCTTTATTTCTTTAATAATCTGATGATACTTGTGCTGCTGTCTTGAAACACTAATGGACACACATGTTTCTGCAAAGTTCTCTAGTGAAAAACAAGCTTGCCTTGCTATAAGCCAAAGCCTATCACATCAAAGTGCCAAGCAAAGGAAAAACAAAAAGCAATCTTTTTTTTTCTGTATGGAAAAAAGTACTAAATTAATATAGATCGATTCACTTTTTTGAAAGTCAAACTAATTGCACTTAACAGTTTATAGTCCTTCGTCTCATAGGAATTTTAGAAAACATGTATATGCATTGTCCTCATTCAAAGACAATTTGAACAAATAATCTCACAGAGCTCAGCACCACCATAGTCCTAAATGGCTTTACAAATACCACCCTCTAGTGTTTCAAAGAGGCAATTTGCATTCTCACTATAGAAAAGTTCAAATCATTCTAACTACTGGAAAGTCAATGCTGTGAATGATATGGCCAAGGGCAGACTAGACAGCATAATAAGCTCTATTTAGTGTAATCCAGTCCTTGTCAGGAAGAAACTTGCTTCCATTTCTTTGACCAGATTGCTAGGATTTTTTTAAAATTTGAAATAAATGAATAAATATGAAACAGTAAAGCTAATTTCACATTCTACATGGACAAATGCAATGGCAAAAAGGATGCATGATCCAGTTTTCTCTGCTTTTTACTCACAAAGCTGCGTGTAACATCATCTATTAATTGGTATAACCTACTTTAAAAGCAAAATACAATAATAATATTGCTGCCTAGATTTTGAATATTAGCACTGTACATAAACACCTATGGTATATAAATATTAATAATGAAATACAAATATCTTATAAATGTTTGATAGGATAAATAAAGTATAGAAGTATCACTATCACATTTTTTTTATTGTACTTTATGTTCTGGAGTAGATGTGCAAATCATGCAGGATTGTTGCATAGGTACATACATGGCACAGTGGTTTGCTGCCTCCACCCCCCCGATCACCTATATCTGGCCTTTCTCCCCATGTTATCCCTTCCCACCCTCCCCACCCCCCGCTGTCCTTCTCCTAGCCCCCCACAACAGACTCGTGTGTGATGCTCCTCTCCCTGTGTCCATGTATTCTCATTGTTCAACACCCTCCTATGAGTGAGAACGTGCTGTGTTTGATTTTCCGTCCTTGTGTCAGTTTGCTGAGAATGATGGTTTCCAGGTTCATCCATGTCCCTAAAAAGGATACGAACTCATTGTTTTTTATGGCTGCGTAGTATTTCATGGTGTATATGTACCACATTTTCTTTGTCCAGTCTATCATTGATGGGCATTTGGGTTGGTTCCAGGTTTTTGCTATTGTTAACAGTGCCGCTATGAACATACGTGCGCATGTATCTTTCCAATAGAACGATTTATAATCCTTTGGGTATATACCAGTAATGCGATTGCTGGGTCAAATGGAATTTCTATTTCTAGATTCCTGAGGAATCGCCACACTGTATTCCACAATGGTTGAACTAATTTACACTCCCACCAACAGTATAAAAGTTCCTCCTCTCCAGCATCTGTTGTCTCCAGATTTTTTAATGATTGCCATTCTAACTGGCATGAGATGGTATCTCAATGTGGTTTTGATTTGCATTTCTCTAATGACCAGTGATGATGAGCATTTTTATATGTGTTTGTTGGCCGCATAAACGTCTTCTTTTGAAAAGTGTCTGTTCATGTCCTTCGCCCACTTTTGAATGGATGTGTTTGTTTTTGTCTTGTAAATCTGTTTTAGTTCTTTGTAGATTCTGGATATTAGCCCTTTGTCAGATGGGTAGTTCGCAAAAATTTTTTCCCATTCTGTTGGTGGCCAGTTCACTCTAATGATTGTTGCTTTTGCTGTGCAGAAGCTCTTAATTAGATCCCATTTGTCTATTTTGGCTTTTGTTGCCAGTGCTTTTGGTGTTTTAGTCATGAAGTCCTTGCCTATGCCTATGTCCTGAATGGTGTTGCCTAGGTTTTCTTCTAGGGTTTTTATGGTGTTCTTATGTTTAAATCTTTAATCCATCTCAAGTTAATTTTGGATAAAGTGTAAGGAAGGGGTCCAGTTTCAGCTTCCTGCACATGGCTAGCCAGTTTTCCCAACACCATTTATTAAACAGGGAATCCTTTCCCCATTGCTTATTTTTGTCTGGTTTGTCAAAGATCAGATGGTTGTAGATGTGTGGTGTTGCTTCTGAGGCCTCTGTTCTGTTCCATTGGACTATATATCTGTTTTGGTACCAGTACCATGCTGTTTTGATTACTGTAGCCTTATAGTATAGTTTGAAGTCAAGTAGTGTGATGCCTCCAGCTTTGTTCTTTTTGTTTAGGATTGTCTTGGCTATGCAGGCTCTCTTTTGGTTCCATATGAAGTTTAAAGTGTTTTTTTCCTGTTCTATGAAGAAGGTCAATGGTAGCTTGTTGGGGATAGTGTTGAATCTATAAATTACTTTGGGCAGTATGGCCATTTTCATAATGTTGGGTAAGAAAGGCCCCCGCCACAATATCGTGAATATCTGTGAAAGAAATCTTAAATACTTCTGGAATTTATTTACTTATTATTTTTTATTGCTTTTGAGATAGAGTCTCTCTCTGTCACCCAGGCTGGAATACAGTGGGCACGATCTTGGCTCACTGCAGCCTCCACCCCCCAGGTTCAAGCGATTCTCCTGCCTCTGCCTCCCAAGTAGTGGGATTACAGACATGCACCACCATGCCTAATTTTCATATTTTTAGTAGAGATGGGGTTTCACCACGTTGACCAGGCCAATCTTGAACTCCTGACCTCAACTGACCTGCCTGCCTCAGCCTCCCACGGTGCTGGGATTACAGGCATGAGTCAACACACCCAGCCTACTTCTAGGATTTTTCTTAGAAAACCCAATTCCTGGCTATAGGTCTGCCCCCTGTACATATAATAGTTTGGGGCATTTTGTAAATAACCGGAACTCTCATCTCTGTCTCAAGCATCCTCATCTGTGGTCCTGTCTGACTCCTCTGTGGATGTCAGTTCTTTCCTCTGACTTTGGAGAGCTGAGGGGAGGGCTGGGGATGGGTTGAGGGATGGGCCCCCAGCCAGTACCTGGACTTGTTAATGCGCCACTGGCATTCAGGAAAACTCCTTTTGCAGTTCAAGCCTCTCTCGTCAGCCTGTTTTGTGAGTTTAAATTGTCACATTTTGGCTTGCTTTTAAAAACATTTACATCTAATAAAGCTTTTTTTTTAAAAAAAAAGCTTACCATACAATTTGCCTGTTTAAATTGTACAATTCAGTGGCTTTTAGCATAGTTACAAATGTGTAATCAGCACGTATTAAACGGCAGAGGGAGGGGGCTCATGCCTATAATCCCGGCACTCTGGGAGGCAGGAAGATCACTTGAGCCCAGGAGTTCAAAACAAGGCCAGCCTGGGCAACATAGGCAGACCCCATAGCTACAAAAAAAATAAATAAAAATGAGCTGGGCACATCGTGGCATGTATCTGTAGTCCCAGCTACTTGGGAGGCTGAGGCAGGAGAATTGTTTGAACCCAGAAGGTGGAGGTTACAGTGAGCTGAGGTCGAGCCACTGCACTCAGGCTGGGCAACAAGAGCGAGACTCTATCTCAAAAAAAATAAAATAAAAAATAATAAATAAATAATAGAATTAACAAATTTTAGACCATTCTCATTACCTTGAAAAGAAACCCATATCCTTTACCCATCACTCCCCCTTCCTCTCACGCACCCCCGTCTCCAGCTCTAGGCAACCACTAACCCCCTTTCCCTCTCTATAGATCCCCCATTTCCACACTTCCGCAGCAATGGCATCGTAGTTAGGGAACAACATCTTCCCTCTGTGCTTTTAGGGTTTTTCCCAGCTGGGTCTGAGAATTCCATTGGTGTAAGACAGATCAAGAGGAAAAAAGTATGCAAATTATTTAATCCAGGTTTTCTGTGGTATGGGAGGAAATGAAGACCCCAAACCACAGTGAGAGTTGAACACTTAAGTACAGAGTTGCAGGAAAGTAACGCATCTGCGTGGGAGGCTGGAAGGTGAGAGCTATTCTAACAAGGTCTGAGAGGACAGCATTCTTTCTGCCTCAACTTCCCGTCCTAGTGGTGAGAATGCTCATTTCGTTCTGGTATCAGAAGGGCGTCGTTCGCCTGGTAATTTCATCTCCTGATTGGCAGGAACAGCATGAGGCTCAGAGAGAGATTCCTGCATCTGCTGCCCTTCAAGTACCTCTGACTCAAAATTGTCAGTGTACACGATGGCATATTCTGGGGTGGCACGTTCTGGACTCCTTCCCATGCACTCTGTAGTCTGTGCATGTGGCTTCTTTCTTTTCTTTTCCTTTTTTTTGAGGCGGGCCTCCCTCTATTGCCCAGGCTGGAGTGCAGTGCTGCAATCTTGGCTCACTGCAATGTCCGCCTCCTAGATTTAAGCGATTCTCCTGCCTCAGCCTCTGAGTAGGTGGGCCTACAGGCATGTGCCACCATGCCCGGCTAGCTTTTTTTTTTTTTTTTTTTTTTTTTTGGTATTTTTTAACAGAGATAGGGTTTCACCATATTGGCCAGGCTGGTCTCGAACTCCTGACCACATGATCTGCCCGCCTAGGCCTTCCAAAGTGCTAGAATTACAGGCGTGAGCCACTGCACCTGGCCTGCATGTGGCTTCTTTCACTCAGCCTGAGGTTTTCAAGTTTGTCTGCATTGTGGCATATGACTGTACCTCATTCCTTTAGTGGCTAATATTCCATTATATGGACAGACACTGCATGCATCCGTTCACTGGGGGATGACGGTTCGGGTTGGATCTGCCTTTGGTTCCTGTGAATATCTTGAGCATTTTGGCTTTCTGATCATGGAGCTTCAGTCCACGTCCTGGGAACTCCGGGTCCTGCCTGAGCTTCGCATGCCAGTTGCCCAGTGACCTTACTTTTCTCTTCCCGCAAAAGGTGTTGAAAGCCCTGGACAGTACCTGGAGCACGATGGAATTTGAGCACGAGCCGCACCCGCGGACAGGTACCATGATGCTCAAGTCCAACGAGGTGCTAGTGGAGACGCTGGAGGACAACCAGGTGCAGCTGCAGAACCTGATGATGTCCAAGTACCTGGCCCACTTCCTGCGGGAGGTGACGAGCTGGCAGCAGAAGCTGTCCACGGCGGACTCCGTCATCTCCATCTGGTTTGAGGTCCAGCGAACCTGGAGCCACCTGGAGAGCATCTTCATCGGTTCTGAAGACATCCGCGCCCAGCTCCCGGAGGACTCTAAGCGCTTTGATGACATCGACCAGGAATTCAAGGTGAGCGCAGCCTGGGGGCCCCCACGCTGCCAGGAATGACTATGTTGGACAAGACGGGGTCCCTCACGCCTTGGCAATCCCCTTCTCTTCACAGGCCTTGATGGAAGATGCAGTGAAAACACCCAACGTGGTGGAAGCCACCAACAAACCCGGCCTCTACGATAAACTGGAGGCCCTGAAGAAGAGGTGGGGCCCATGCCTGTCCAGACTCGGGAGTCAGGGGCGGTGATCCTCTAAGTCTTAGGGAACCTGAGTCTTGTGCAGCCCGCTGGCCAGGATGGGGCAAAACCACGGGTCCTGGGTTAATCTATTCCATTTCCCTGGGAAGCACGCACTCCCCGGCCTCATCCCACCACACAATGCCTTAGCCTTGAAGGAAGCAATGACCCGGAGAATAAATGGTGCCTCCTCCTACCTAGGCGTGCCTACAAGGTCAGGGGATGGCAAAGCAATGAGAGCATCCAGTAGGAGCTTCTGAATTAAACCAGGCCTTTGAACAGTGGTCCAGACAGCTGCAGGATGATCAGTTCCATGTGCTGATAGGGTGGGCTGCAGATATCCCCTACAGAGTGGGGTCACCGGCCTCCTCTCCTTCCTTCCTCAGCTTGGCCATCTGTGAAAAGGCTTTGGCAGAGTATTTAGAGACGAAAAGACTGGCCTTCCCCAGGTTCTATTTTGTCTCCTCGGCTGACCTCCTGGACATTCTCTCCAACGGCAATGACCCCATGGAGGTAGGCGGGGCCCCTTGCATTCCAGAGTTTAAGCCAATATCAGGCCAGACTCCAGGCAGGCGCCTCCATCCGAGCAGCTCTAGGATGGGGGAGCAGTGTCCCTGGATGTGCCCTGTCATCTCCAGGAGGCCCTCTCTACCAGAAGCTGCCCGGAGTCCCCAGCCATGGCAGAAACGTGGCAGGACTCCTCTCACATTCTGCTCTGCACTTGGCATGGCTTTGGGGAAGTTAATTGGCCTCTCTGTGCCTCATTTTCCCCTTCTAGAAAATGGGTTGTATGCCAGAGGCCTGGTAAGACACTGTTTCTGAAAGACACACCGGTCAGTGGGTCACCCTCCCATCAGCTAGTAAATCTCAGGGCCCCAAGAGCAAGGAACAGGCACATTCTTGAGGCTCTTCTGAAAGAGAAAAGAGGCCGGGCACAGTGGCTCACATCTGTAATCCCAGCACTCTGGGAGGCCCAGGCAGGCAGATCACTGGAGGTCAGGACTTTGAGACCAGCCTGGCCAACATGGCAAAACCCTGTCTCCACTAAAATTACAAAAATTAGCTGGGCATGGTGTCATGCACCTGTAATCCCAGCTACTTGGGAGGCTAGTGGCATGAGAATTGCTTGAACCCAGGAGGCAGAGGTTGCAGTGAGCCGAGATTGCATCACTGCACTCCAGCCTGGGCGACAGGGCGAGACTCTGTCTCAAAAAAAAAAAGCCAGGGGCAGTGGCTCATGCCTATGATCTCAGCACTTTGGGAGGCTGAGGTAGGCAGATCAGGAGGTCAGGGCTAGCCTGACCAACATGGTGAAACACCATCTCTACTAAAAATACAAAAATCAGGTGGGCATGGTGGTGCACGCCTGTAGTCCCAGCTGCTCAGGAGGCTGAGGCAGGAGAATAGCTTGAATCCAGGAGGCAGAGGTTGCAGTGAGCTGAGATTGCGCCACCGCACTCCAGCCTGGCCGACGGAGCAAGACTCTGTCTCAAAAAGAGAAAGAAAAAAAAAGTTAACTAGGTGAAAGGAAAGTGCCTGTGTTTCATTCTGACCATAGGTTAGAGGACACACAAGAAGGGATGTGTAAGAATGGCCTGAGTGTGTGGCTTGGGAGCCGGGACAGAAGCTTTTCAAAAATGAAAGAAAGAAAGAAAAGGAAATCTTCAAGAACGGATGTTTGGCTTGGAAGGGCTGGGGCTCCTGCCTGGTTTCCGTGTCCTGACTCAGAGCAGTCTTTGCTGGTTCCTTTTGTTGATTTAGCCATGTTTAGTTAATGTTGATCAAAGATGGGGTGTATATTCCCAAAAAAAGACGATGCCTAAAACTACCCAAGAAAAGCCGCAGCCATGCGTGTCTGCGTTCACATCCCCCGTTGCCTAATTCCAGCTTCTCCCCTCTGCGCAGGTGAGCCGCCACCTGTCCAAACTCTTCGATAGCCTGTGTAAACTCAAGTTCCGGCTCGATGCCAACCGCAAACCTCTCAAGGAGGGCCTGGGAATGTACAGCAAGGAGGATGAGTACGTGGAGTTTGATCAGGAATGTGACCTGTCGGGGCAGGTGAGTGTGAGCGCACCCCGCACAGGGGACCCCGGGCGCAGCACGTGTGTGGGCCACACGCCCTCAGACAGTGACATCCAGAGAGCCGCCGGCCAGTGCAGCTGCCAGCGCCCCCTGCTCCTCTCCTCTGCCTCTCTGGAAAACACTTAAGGGACTGACCTCTTTATAGAATTTCTAGCACAGCCTTATCCGTATAGCACAACTGTATCCTTAGGGAGGAAGGGAACGGGACAGGATGGGAGAAAAGCCCTGTTGGAGAGGCTGAGGCAGGAGAGTTGCTGGAACCTGGGAGGCGGAGGTTGCAGTGAGCCAAGATTGCACCACTGCACTCCAGCCTGGGCAAGGGAGTAAGACTCCATCTCAGGGTAAAAAAAAAAAAAAAAAAAAAAGCCCTGTTAATGTCATTGAATCCTTTTAGTGGCTTGCCAAAGGGACCGCTTTGAAGAGGTCTGCACATCTCTGAACCACCGCTTCCAACCCCTGCCTGGAATAACCGGCTGTACTGCCCACCAGTCACGGTGCTCTCCGCAGCCTCTTCCTTCCCCAGCAAGCATGTCCCCCCGCCTGGGGCCGGCTCCTCCTGCCGTCAGAAAACTCCCAGGCTGTCCCCTCCCCCGTTTTGTTACCCAACATTTGATCAAGCAATAGAAACCATTTTGACATCAGCCTAAGGAAAATACAATTCAGAGGTAAATCAGCTGTAGGGAAAAAAAATCTCCCTTGAGAATATCTGAGCATCAAAGAGCTGAACACAGCACACATGTGGCCTGCTCTGCATGGGTGGGGCGGGCGGGGCAGTGATGGCAGCTGTCCAGATTCCCTTCCTGGGCCTACCCCTTACAAACAGAACTGCAGACCACAGCGAGGCCCGCCTGCACTGTGCTTACCGTTAAAAGGAAAAATCTGGCCGGGCGCCGTGGCTCATGCCTGTAGTCTCAGTGCTTTAGGAGGTCAAGGTGAATGGATCACCTGAGGTCAGGAGTACAGTCTGGCCAACATGGCAAAACCCATCTCTACTAAAAATACAAACATTAACCAGGTGTGGTGGCGGACACCTGTAGTCCCAGCTACTCAGGAGGCTGAGGCATGAGACTCACTTGAACCCTGGAGACAGAGGTTGCAGTGGGCCAAGATGGCGCCACTGCACTTCAGCCTGGGGTAACAAAGTGAGAATTCATCTCAAAAAAAAAAAAAAAAATCTACCCTCATATCCACTTGAGGATTTTTTTCTCCCAGTAGCAGTTACTTGTGGGTATGGTTTTCTTTTTTTTTTTTTTTTGGTGGGGGGCGTTGTTTTGTTTTGTTTTTTTGAGACAGAGTTTCACTCTTGCCACCCAGGCTGGACTGCAGTGGTGCCATCTTGGCCACCTGCAACCTCCGGTTCCCAGGTTCAAGTGATTCTCCTAAGTCTCCAGAGTAGCTAGGATTACAGGTGCCCGCCACCACGCCCGGCTAATTTTTGTATTTGTAGTAGAGACAGGATTTCATCATGTTGGCCAGGCTGGTTTTGAACCCCTGACTTCAGGTGATCTGCCCGCCTCGGCCTCCCAAAGTGCTGGAATTACAGGCATGAGCCACTGTGACTGGCCTAAGGGTATGTATTGTAAGATACAAATAAAGTCCAGGTGTGGTGACTCACAAAAAGGCTTCGATTAAAAACGCGACCAAAGTGTCTGTAATTCTAGTGCTTTGGGAGGCTGAGGCAGGAGGATTGCTTGAGCCCAGGAGTTTAAGACCAGCCTGTGCAATATAGTGAGACCCCATTGCTACAAAAAATTAAAAAATTAGCCAGGCATGGTGGCGTGTGCCTGTGGTCCCAGCTACTTGGGAAGTTGAGGCGGGAAGATTGCTTGCACCTGGGAGGTTGAGGCTACAGTGAGCTATGACCACACCACTGCACTCCAGCCTGGGTGACAGGGCAAGACCCTCTCTCAAAAAATAATCAAATAAAATGCAAATAAGACTTGTTGGCAGGCCGGGTGCAGTGGCTCATGCCTGTAATCCCAACACTTTGGGAGGCCAAGGCGGGCAGATCACGAGGTCGGAAGTTCAAGACCAGCCTGACCAATATGGTGAAGCCCCGTCTCTACTAAAAATAACAAAAGTTGGAAACTTGTGTACCCTCGAAGTAGGAAGGAAAAAAAAGAAAGAAAGAAAAAAATTTTTAAGAAAACCCAAAAGTTAGCTGGGCGTGGTGGTGGGTGCCTGTAGTCCCAGCTACTTGAAAGGCTGAGGTAGAAGGATCCCTTGAGCCCATGGGTCGAGGCTGCAGTGAGCCGAGACTTCACCACCGCACTGCAGCCTGGCCAACAGAGCGAGATCCTGTCTCAATTTAGAAAGAAAAGGTGTGTCAGTGTGACTGCTCTGTGAAATCCGTGACGTGTGAAATCCTTGGCGTGTGTACCCCTGGGATTCGGATGATGACAAAGAGTCAACGTTTTTCTTTACAACAAAGCAAATCATTGGAACTAGAGGCACACATGGCTGTATTTGGTCACCGTGGCTCCCCTCCCCAGGTGGAAGTGTGGCTGAATCGAGTGCTGGACCGAATGTGCTCCACCCTCCGGCACGAAATCCCGGAGGCCGTGGTGACCTATGAGGAGAAGCCGAGGGAGCAGTGGATCCTGGACTACGCAGCCCAGGTCTGAGGCGGGCGGGGGTCGGCTGGTGCCTCGTAGCTGAGATAAGGGGCAAGTTTCTCTGTGTTCATGGGCCGCCCTCTTAACTGTGGTCCCCTGGAAAACCGTCTCAGCTTTCAGCAGAAAGTCTCCGTTAGCGGGCACTAGCGATCGCTCGCTACATGGGCAATGGGGGTGTCTACTTTCAGGTGGCCCTGACTTGCACCCAGATCTGGTGGACGACCGAGGTGGGCCTGGCGTTTGCCAGGCTGGAGGAAGGCTATGAAAATGCTATCAAAGATTACAACAAAAAGCAGGTGTGTTACTAGCATGTAGTTAGCTATGTTTTAAAAACTTGTTTAAAAAGCAGGTGCTTTTAAAAAGCTCACATGTCTATCTGAAACCTTGCCGGGCAAGTACCTTCTTCTCAGAGACTGAACCCTGCAAAATCACCATTTCCGCAGGCCAAATGCAGCCATGCACTGCAGCCCCCGGCGGCTCTTCTTTTTTTTTTTTTTTTTTTTTTTTTAAAGAGGGGGTGGTTGTTGGTTAGAAATACAGAAACTAAAGATCATCTTTAAAAGAAGGAGAATTTACCTGTAATCCCACGACCCAAACTTGACATGGTCAGTGTTCTCCTATGCAACCTGCTACTCTTTGTGTGTGTGCTTTGATTTATATGTAAGAATACAGAGTCTCTGGATGGCTTTAAAGTCAGCTGTTTCTGCCTCTCATCCACCCTCTTCTGTGGCCTTGCGTTTCCTTCTCCTACATCTGTCCTAGCGGGTCCAAAGTGTCCCATCAGGGCTGCACCACAGTGAAACCTGTGCCTGGCTGGGGGACACCGAGGGCGCTCCTGTTTTTCATTACTGTAAACAAGAGCATGGCGGTCTTCCCTATGCAGCCGTGAGCACCCAGCCATGAGACCCTCCAGTGAATGTGGGTGTCTGTGGTGTCTGAGCTGTGGGTAACCCCTGATCTGGGCACCGAGGAAGGAGAGCTTGGCAGATCCCCAGCACAATTAGTGCCTGAAGAATATCTTAGTTTGTAGTGTTATTACTCAGTTATTTCCTTTATATAATCCTTTATATGTAATCATATATTAGTTTATAGACTTAGTGCCTGAAGAATATCCTACTACTCAGTTATTTCCATATATATACACATACATACATATATACAATTATATCTTAGTTCCTAGTTAGAGGAATGCCTAGAGCAGACACAGTACAGAGTGTGAATTAAGGGATAAACAGCTATACATATATAAGCATATCTTGCTTATAGTCGGAGGAATGTCTAGAGCAGACACGGTGCAGAGCATGAATTCAGGGAAAAACAGCTATACCAGGGCAAGAATCTGGCGCAGGCGGCAGCGTTCAGTATTGTAAAGATACTCGCTGTACGGCAGCCTTAGGGCAGGAGCCGCTCCTCCTGAAAAAGGTGTTGTAGTACCTTGCGTCCAGTTCTCGTGGAAGGCTGCCCTCAGACCGGCAATCCTGAGAGCATCCGAGGGCTTAAAACCCCCCCGGTGTAATCACACCTTGCTGACTGTGCACTTTTGTCAGCTCTTGTTACTGTGCTGGCTCAAAAGCACCCTGCTATAGAAATCCCTGGAAGCTGCCGGCAGGTGGCGGTAGACCGGGTCAGCTCTGCTACCGTGCTGACTCAAGAGCATCCTCCTGCAGAATTCCTTAGCAGTGGCCTGCCCCAGACAAGAGATACTGCACACTGCACTCTTCAGTACGCACGGCCCACCTCCTGGCCTCGGTGACCTAATGGGGGTGGACCTCTTGTTTATTGTGCACGTGATTATAGTGACCCTATCACTGTCTTGAAAATGACCTCACTCACTACCCTTCCCCCTATCTGGTACCCATTACATGTAGACGGTCCTGGATGTTCGGGACCTCGCCTGTCTCCACTCATAGGTGGTGTGGCCCCCCGAGCCCAGCTGCTCTTTTCCAGTCCTTCTGTGTCCTGTCTCTTTATTTCTTGGATCCTGTACCTCAGCACAGTGATAAGGGACACCCCACAACCCTGTAGGGCTGTGGCCCTACATCAGGGAAGGTACCTCTCCCCTGCAGATTAGCCAGCTGAATGTACTCATCACGCTGCTCATCGGGAACCTCAACGCTGGGGACAGGATGAAGATCATGACCATCTGCACCATCGACGTGCACGCGAGGGACGTGGTGGCCAAAATGATCACGGCCAAGGCACGAGCGCCGTGTCCTGGGGGGCTGGGGAAGGGCAAGGGAACACCAGGTTGAGGGCTGTGCATTCAGGGACTCCAGATCCTCCCACTTCTTTCTGGGGCACCGACTCTGTTACTGGCTTCAGCTGCCTCCTAAACCCCTTGCCCGGCCTCACCCCTGCTGTCCAACACCCTGTGGTCAGATGGGCGATGCCTGCCCGTTGGAAGTGCCATTCTATAGCGAGATTCCACTGAGGGCGGCCTTACGGTTGGATGTGGGTGCTGTCGGCAGAAAGAGGGCCAGGGAACATTCCCTGGGCGCCTGGGGACCGGCCTTGGAGGCATGCTGGCCTTCCTCAACGAGGTCTGGCTCTTACATTGCGCTTGGCCGACAAGAGCTCCGGCTCATCCTGCAGGTGGAGAGTTCTCAGGCCTTCACCTGGCAGTCCCAGCTCCGGCACCGCTGGGACGAAGAGAAGCGGCATTGCTTTGCCAACATCTGTGATGCCCAAATCCAGTATTCCTACGAGTATCTGGGCAACACGCCGCGGCTGGTCATCACCCCGCTCACCGACCGGTGAGGCCTGTCCCCGAGCCATTCACACCTACGCTTTGGTCCCTTCCCATGATTCTCGGAACTGTCCGACTTGGACGTCAGCTGCAGAGGCTGGATGGAGCGGGCGTTTGTGTCAGGTGGACCTGTGTTCAGGTGCAGGTCTGCCACCATGTCCTTGTTCCAGCACTGGCTGTGTGGCCTCGGGAGAGTTCCTCCACGGCTCTGTGGGCCTGCTGACTGGGGGTGGTGTTTTATGGACCCTCACGGGCAGATTCCGGTCGTCATAGCAGGGCCCATCCCCCCGAATGCTGCAGGTGGGAGAGGCATCTGGGTGGCCTCTGCCCCACGGTTTGGTTCCTTCGTCACACCTGGAGGTTTTCTGCCCTCTCCCATGTGTGTCTCCTGGGGCTGAGCAAGTGTAATAACTGCTACGAAAGAGAAAGCGGTGGCCCAGTGTGGTGGTTCACACCTGTAATCCCAGCACCTCGGGAGGCCGGGGCAGGTAGATCAGGAGTCCGGAGGTCAGGAGTTCCAGACCAGCTTGGTCAACATGGCAAAACCCCATCTCTACTAAAAATACAAAAATTAGCCAAGCATGCTGGTAGGAGCCTGTAGTCCCAGCTACTCAGGAAGCTGAGGCATGAGAATCGTTTGAACCCAGGAGGCAGAGGTTGCAGTGAGCCAACATTGTGCCACTGCATTCCAGCCTGAGTGACAGAGGGAGACTGTATCAAAAAAAAAAAAAAACCGGGAGGCCATCTGTGGGGTCCCTGGCACACGCGCTCACTCACCTGTGGTCCCTTGCAGATGCTACATCACCCTGACCCAGTCCCTGCATCTGATCATGGGTGGAGCCCCCGCCGGCCCCGCTGGGACAGGCAAGACTGAGACGACCAAGGACCTGGGCAGAGCGCTGGGCACCATGGTCTACGTCTTCAACTGCTCCGAGCAGATGGACTACAAGGTACACGGCTGGGGTCTGGAGGTGGGATCCAGAGTCCCCACATAGAGGCAGATCTCAGCACCCTGTCCTCCGAGGCCCCACAGCGAGCTCCAGATCTGTGGATACCTGTGAATGAGACTGGGGAGGGCGCACCAGGGCCCCTGCTTGCTGGTGGCATCCCCCTCGGGGGGTCCCTCTGCAGAGACTCCCAGGATGGACAGAGGCAGCCCCCAGTGTCCTGCCCCTGCCCTGGAGGTGACCCTCTCTCGACTTCAGTTCTGAGATTGCTCCGGAACTGGGGACCCCGAGCAGGGGTGAGGACTTCCCTCATGGTTCAGCATGGGATGGGGTATGAGCAGTGTCCAGGCAGGCTCGGGAGGGGAGCAGTCCCGTCGGTCATCAGAGCCTGCACAGGACATGTCAGTTCACAGAAGGCCAGGCAGGGGAGGGGACGCCTTGGAGCTCCAAGCTGCAGCAGCCTCTTGCAAGAGGAGGAGTGAAGAGGGAGATCCCTGAGTTCTGGACCCTAGGCCTGCAGAGGCCTAGCCCCACAATCTGGGGGACCCCCTCCTGAGGCTGAGGCTGAGGATGGGGCCAGCAGCCCCATATCCACCTCCTGGACTTCAGAAAAGTGCAATCTGCGTTGAGTCGCCCTAGAAGGGACTTAACATTCACCTGGAATCCCAGGTGTAGTTGGGAAGAGTCCTTCTGATAGCCCAGGTGGGGTCTAGAGGGACTCAGATGCTTTGAGGAAAAGCCCCTGGCCTGCTTGGCATGCCCCCATCCTGCCTTAGAGGACTCCCTCTCTTCTACGTGCAAGAGAGAAAAGGGCTGGAAACACATGCAAGGTTTAGGACTCACATGTGCTTCTCAGAGCCCTCTCCTCAGGGACTCCACGAAGCCTCTGTCCTGGGGTCTGGGAGCCCTGGGGGTCACGGGTGAAAGGATGGGTTCTTCCCGGTATCCAGCCCTCCACGGTGTTACCCTGGGCAGTAAGCCGACCTGCCTGCTGGCCTCCGGAAGGCCCCAGTGCACCGGAGCCTCAGTGAGCCGGGACAGAGAACATAGCTGAAGAGGCAGGTGGAGGCCCCTGCAGTGCCCGTCCTCCCTGCCACCCTCCCAGCTCTTCCTTTCTCCATCTTGCCTTTCCCAGTCCTGTGGAAATATCTACAAGGGACTGGCCCAGACAGGAGCCTGGGGCTGCTTTGATGAGTTTAATCGCATCTCAGTGGAAGTGTTGTCTGTGATTGCTGTGCAGGTAAGTCCCCTGCCTGTGGGCTCGGGGTCACGTCAGGTAACTGGCTCATCAGCTTTCCTGTTACCTAACACACTGGATAGACACTCCCTGCCTCTCTGCAGTGTTCCAAGCCCCAAAGGGTGGTGTGGGGCCAGTGAGCCCTGCCCTCCAGGGGCCTGTAGCCTGGTTAGGCATACAGGTTGAAAACAGAATCAGATTACAGGTTACATGTATGGTGGTGTGCATGAAACCAAATACAGGTGGGAGGATCATGAATTTTGCTTAGGAAAGAAGAACAAAGTGCTTTGTTACTGGTATCAGCAGAGCTGGGCATAGTTGCTGAAAGAGAATGGCAGGAAAGAAAGGAGGGAGAGAGGGAGGAAGAGAAGGAGGGAGGAAATGTGCCCATGTATTTGGGAACAACCATGCCAGGGCACAGAGCATGCAGTGGGGCGACTGGGGCGAGGTGGGTGCAGAGACCTCCACGTGGGGAGTGGCCTGGGCCAACGCCCTGCCCCCATCGATTGCTTGTTAAAATCTCCAGCATGCCGAGGCTGTGTATCACCTCAGGTCAGGAGTTTGAGACCAGCCTGACCAACATGGTGAAACTTCATCTCTACTAAAGATACAAAAGATAACCAGGCATGGTGGTGGGCACCTGTAATCCCAGCTACTCGGGAGGCTGAGGCAGGAGAATCGCTTGAACCTGGGAGGCAGAGGTTGCAGTGCGCCGAGATCGCGCCATTGCGCTCCAGCCTGGGCAGCAGAGCGAGACTATCTTCCACAACAAAAGTCTCAAGCGTGGGTCCCACTTGTTAGGACGAGCATTTCTGCATTTTAAACAAATGCCTCAGGTGATCCAGACGCCAGGATTGAGAAGCCCTGGGCTCTGCGGGGTAAGAGGAGGCCGACCTCGGGGCCTGGAACGACTGCTCTTCCAAAAGGAAACACGAGGCAGGGCGCCGACGGTGTCTAGGTCCTCCCACCCCAGAGCAGATCAGGAGCGAGTGGGGTGTGGACGTGTGAGCTGCCTGGGCTGCTCAAACCCCCACCCTGGGTGGAGAGCCCGCTTTATATACCGACTTAACCCCTGACTCTTGGCTCGGCAGTGATGTGACTCCCTATGCCTCCACCCTCTAATCTGTCAAATGGCATTGGTGACCCAGGTCTGCCTGCGGGATCAGAGGCGGCCGGTGTGGCTGCTTCCTCCTCTCCTTAGGCTCCCTCTGCCCCATCATCCCCAGCCCCAGGGCTGGAGGCCACATGGCCAAGAGAATGGTGACCCCAACCCACGGGCAGTGCCGGCCGCTGCCGTGGGATCCCTCTCCCTCGACCCCAGTGCGGGAGCAGAGTTGCTGAGCACCTCCCATGTCTGTGAACAAACCCCGGAATATTTACGTAGCATCTACTCTGGGCAGTGAATGTTCACGGGCTCCGATGGAGACCACAGGAGAGGCCTGGCCTAGAGGGAGACGGTGCCGTTCCGAAGGGCCGCAGCCCTGCTGGGGGTGAGCTGTACACGCAGCAGACTGGGCATGGGGTGTCTGGGATCACCAGGGCACCAGGACTTGGCTCTGGTGGGGAAGACGGAAAGGCAGGCACTGGGAGCAGCTTTACTGCGAGTATTGGGCCCCCTCGCGTGGCGACTTGGAGAGCCGCAGCCACCTTCTGCAGGATTCCAGAGGAGACCTAAGGCAGGCAGCGACCCCAGAGGCTCCAGGTTCGACCTCGCAGCCCTCAGGTGGCCTTCAAGACCGTCTGATACGGAGGTGGCTGCTCACCAGCCCTCGGATGGGTCATTGCCAGAGTAGTAACAGGACAGAAAAGGGCTGGGCTTGGAACCCCGCTCAGCAGGGATGGGGTGTGAAATACTGACTGGTTCCCGCAACAGCCTGGGTGCCTCTCCAGAGACTTTTGTTGAGTGACAAAAGCCCACCTGGGAAGATGGAGTTCGATACAGTTCCGCTTGTTTAACACCCGTGAAATGACCAAATCACAGAAACTAAGGATGCGGTTGCCAGGGGCCAAAGCGGGGGAGGGGGCAAGAGGGAAGTGGGTGTGGCTATAAGAGGGGACATGGGGTCCCCGGGGCGACAGCAGTGCTGGCCTCAGTGTCACCCCCCACCCCTGCAGTGATAGGCACTGTCATTATGCAAGATGCTCCCCTCAGAGGACATCAGGCAGAGAGTACACAGAATTCCCTTTGCATTTTTTTTTCTTCCCCCCATCCCTGTCTTCTGTATTTTTTTGTTGTTGAGAACGGGGTCTTGCTGTGTTGCCCAGGCTGGTCTCGAACTCCTGGGCTCAAATCATCCTCCGGCCTTGGCCTCCCAGAGTGTGGGGATTACCGGTGTAAGCCACTGTTGCTGGCTCTCTGTCTTATTTCCTACACAGCATGGGAATCTACAACTTTCTCAAAAATAAAAGGCTTAATTTAAAAAATAAGCTTGGAGGCCCCTGCAAATTCACAGCCTGATGCTTTAACATACACAGAGGCCCCTCCGGCCCATGGAAGCTGGCTGTTTCCATGCCAACGTGTCTGTGCCACCAACTGTGCAGGTAAAGTGTATCCAGGATGCAATTCGAGCCAAGAAAAAAACATTCAATTTCCTGGGAGAGACCATAGGCCTCATTCCCACCGTCGGCATCTTCATCACCATGAACCCTGGGTACGCCGGACGCGCAGAGCTGCCTGAGAACCTAAAAGCCTTATTCAGGTACGGGGCCCAGACAAAAGTGAGTGGCTGCGATGAGCCAGGCCGGCCACAGCAGCGTCCCAGTGCCAAGGAGTGGGCAGAGAGGAGGGGCAGAGGGCGAGCTGGGGAGGGAAGAAGTCATCAAAAGCTCCCAAGAAGGCTGGGCGCGGTGGCTTGCGCCTGTAATCCCAGCGCTTTAGGTGGCCAAGGAAGGTGGATCACCTGAAGTCAGGGGTTCAAGACCATTGTGGCCAACATGTCTCTATTAAAAATACAAAAATTAGCTAGGTGTGGTGGTAAGTGCTTGTAATCCCAGCTAAACTGGAGGCTGAGGCAGGAGAATCACTGGAACCCGGGAGGCGGAGGTTGCAGTGAGCTGGGATAGCACCATTGCACTCCAGCCTGGGTGACAAGAATGAAACTTTAGCTCAGAAAAAAAAAGCTCCCAAGATGACACAGGTGAGGGCCTCCTTAGAAAGCGCTCTTTCTTTCCCTGGGGGGGAGGACCCACGTGGGGCACAGTGATGGAAGGCAGGGGTCTGGGGTCGGGGGTCAGGGTGGCTCTCAGAGGAGGGGCCTGAAGGTATGCTCAGTGGAGGATGTGGTAGGAGAGGGAATTGGGGAGCAGGTGGGCTGGGAGCCCCGGTCCAGGGACTGAAGGTTCACCACTGTGCTGTGCTCCCCCTGGCAGGTGAGGTGTCCTCTCCTAGGTGAACAGGAACAGGCAGGGGTGGAGGTGGGGAAGGGAGTGGGCGGAAGCCCACGGGCGCTGCTGACCTCCCCAGGCCCTGTGCCATGGTCGTCCCTGACTTTGAGCTGATCTGCGAGATCATGCTGGTGGCTGAGGGCTTTCTGGAGGCCCGCCTCCTGGCCAGGAAGTTCATCACCCTCTACACCTTGTGCAAAGAGCTGCTCTCGAAGCAGGTATGTGTGTCCTGGAGCTCACGGCGGGTGTGGGTGGGAGGTTCAGATGCAGGCAGCGGCCAGGGTTGGCTTCCGGACCTGCCTGCGGATGATTCCGTGCTGGCCGTGGGAAGGTGAGCTCACATCTGCCCACCTGTGCCCACCGCCCACAGGATCATTACGACTGGGGCCTGCGGGCCATCAAGTCTGTGCTGGTGGTGGCCGGCTCCCTGAAGAGGGGCGACCCCAGCCGAGCTGAGGACCAGGTGCTCATGCGGGCGCTGAGAGACTTCAACATCCCCAAGATCGTAACCGACGACTTGCCCGTGTTCATGGGGCTGATCGGGGACCTCTTCCCAGCTCTGGACGTGCCTCGGAAGCGAGACCTGAATTTTGAAAAGGTCAGAACTCCAGGGCCTCGGGTCTGTCCTGAGGAGCCGGCCTGGCCTGGCTTCCTTCTCACAGATGCTGGATGGGTGGGGACCCATGTCACACATGCATGTTTCCCTGTGCTACAAAGAGAGCTCTGAGCTGCATGGCTCAGACAGCCCTCCCTCTCAGTGCTGGGGGAGGTCACTCTCTCAGCTGGGGTCAGGGGGCTTCAGGCAGACCGATCCCCTGCAGGAGGTCTTGGGGGAGCTACATGAGCTCTCAGAAATTGACAGCAGAACTTGCAAACGCATGCCCGTCAGAGGGCAAGGGCGCCTGTGTCATCACCCCCACCGGGCAGGAAGCCCTCCAGCCTCCCGGAGAAGAAAGGCTGCTTCAGTTCCATACCCAGCCTCATCCGTGTTTCCCCAGATCATCAAGCAGAGCATCGTGGAGCTCAAGCTGCAGGCGGAGGACAGCTTCGTGCTGAAGGTGGTGCAGCTGGAGGAACTGCTGCAGGTCCGGCACTCGGTGTTCGTCATTGGGAATGCGGGCAGCGGCAAATCCCAGGTGCGTCACCCCCAGGGACCCCGTGGGGATCCGGCACAGTGGGGGAGGGCTGGGGCAAAGGGTCAGCCCTCCATCACTCCCCCCCAACCTGGAGACCACAACCCAGTGTATCCTGGGAGGCCCCCAGCCTAAGTCTTGGGCCAGGGAGGAAGCTTGAGGCCGAGGAGGAGGGGAGGAGCGGCCGCAGCCTCTGGTCCCGGGGCAAGGCCTCCCTCCCAGTTCCTCCTTGTCTTCCTGCTCTTCTCTCCTTGACGTCAGTCACTTGTCTCCCCCTCCCTGCGGCCGGCCCGACCCATTGTCCTCCTGTCCCCTGCCTCGGCCTGGGGCTTGGTGACATTTGGAGGGTGGCGGCTGATGTGACTGATGTCTGTGACGTGGAAAATTCCCTGCCAGCCAAGTGTCTAGCCAGAAGTCCACAGGCTGCACTCTTCTGCTGTGTTTAAGTCCACTTCCAACACCAGTCACACGGGAAGCTCACGGCAAGTTACGTGTGAAAAGGCAGAGGCTGCTCGAGCCCAGTTTTCTAAAAAGGAACTTGGACACGCACGTACAGGAAATGTCCTCCACTGTGTCTTTGAAGTCATTTTCCTGAATGGAGGGATTATGGGGAGTTTTCTTTTTTATGAGACGGAATCTCACTCTGTTGCCCAGGTTGGAGTGCAGTGGCACGATCTCGGCTCACTGCAACCTCTGCCTCCCGGGTTCGAGGAATTCTCCTGCCTTGGCCTCCCGAGTAGCTGGGACTATAGGCATGCGCCACCATGCCCAGCTAATTTTTTTTGTTGTTGTTTAAGCAGAGATGGGGTTTCACTGTGTTGCCTAGGCTGGTCTTGAACTTCTGAGCTCAGTCAGTCCACCCGCCTTGGCCTCCCAAAGTGCTGTGATTACAGGTGTGAGCCATGGCACCTGGCCGGGGAGTTTCCTATGGTTTTTCAGGGCATGTGTATTACTTGTATCATGAGGAGGAAGGTCACATAAATGTTTTCTGAGCCTCGCAGTCTCAGGGCAAGCAGCTCTCTGTGGGCGGCAGACATGCACAGTGAACAATTAGCTCCCGGTCGCCCAGCCCACCTTTGCCTCGGCCATGGTTGGGGAGTATAAACTCACCTATGTGCCCCAAAGCAAACCACATCCAGAGAAAGTTTCGGCCTGTGTGGTTCATAAAAGGCATCCAGGGCCAGGTGTGGTGGCTCACGCCTGTAATCCCAGCACTTTGGGAGGCCTGATGGATCACTTGAGGTAAGGAGTTTGAGACCAGCCTGGCCAACACGGTGAAACCCCGTCTGCAACTAAAAATACAAAAATTAGTTGAACGTGGTGGTGGGCACCTGTAATCCCAGCTACTCGGGAGGCTGAGGCAGGGGAATCACTTGAACCATGAGGCGGAGGTTGCAGTGAGCCAAGATCACGCCACTGCACTCCAGCCTGGGTGACGAGTAAAACTCCATCTCAAAAAAAAAGGGGGGCATCCAGGTGTACATAAGGGCCCATCCAGTGCAGGCCCACCCGTGGTCCTGGGGCTGGTGGGGCGGGATGTGCCAGGGACATGGAGTCACATGTGCATGGCCCCACCTTTGCCAGGTCCTCAAATCTCTCAACAAGACCTATCAGAACCTGAAGCGGAAGCCGGTGGCTGTGGACCTGGACCCCAAGGCCGTCACTTGCGACGAGCTCTTTGGGGTCATCAACCCAGCGACCAGGGAATGGAAAGATGGTAATAGGGGAGGTCCCGGGATGGGCTGCAGGGGCACACCTGGTCCAGTGCAGTGGGCGTAGGCTGAGCCGTTCCCACGTGCAAGCCCAGCTCCCCAGGCTAGGGTGGGGTTCTCGGGCACATGACCGGCAATGGTGGCACCGTAGTAGCAGAGTTTACAAGGAGCAGTAGGCATGTGGCACCCAGGCTGGGGGGTAAGGAATGGGGGCCACAGGAGCTGCAGTGAGAACCGCAGGCCTGCCCCGAGCAGGCCAAGGGGAGAGGCCAGGGCCAGGACGGGTGTGACCCGTGAGGAGCGCATAGGAGGCTTGATATGGAAGCTGGAGGCTGCCCGGGGAGCCCTCGCCTCAGGAAGTGGCGTGCCCGGGTTTGCACTTTATGACAGGAACTCGGGGCACATTGGAGAGTGGGCTGTAGGAAGTGGCCCCACCCCCTACCCACCCCGGACCTGCTTTTCCTGCCTCCCATCGCTGGCTCTGCATGTACAGCTCACTTCCCCCACTAGAAGGCAAGCTCTGTGCCCCCAGCCCCGACCCGTTCCACTCCACGCCCATTCCACTTCCACAAAGAGCAGACTCTGCCGAGTGTGTGAGTGGACGGTGGACAGAGCTGCCTGCACACGTGCTGCGCCCTGTGGGGTGTTGAGCCTGGGAAAACTGAGCCAGCCAGGGCCACAGAGAGGGGCTGACGGGGAGGATGCAGGGTCGGAGAAGGACAGGCATGACCTCAGGCATGGAGAGGACACGGAGGAGGGAGGCCATGGATAAGGGAGGGCAGGGAGCCCAGGCACCTCATGCCTGAGGGGACAGGCCACCTCCCAGCGAGAGGCCAGGGTCAGGACTGGTGGACACTGGAATGGAGCTGGGGAAAAGGGCCCGGGGTTACACCGCCCACCTCCCCCAGGCCTCTTCTCCACCATCATGCGGGACCTGGCCAACATCACCCATGACGGCCCCAAGTGGATCGTCCTTGATGGGGACATAGACCCCATGTGGATCGAGTCTCTCAACACCGTCATGGACGACAACAAGGTTGGCGGGCCCTGGCCTCTAACCCCCAAGGCCACCCAAGGCAGGGACCGTGGGGGCTCGCAGGGAGTTACCTACGCGGCACTCAGGCCCTGCACGTGAGGCCTGGGGCAGGTGTCGTGTCCGGAACTCCAGGAAGAAGCTGTGAGTGAGGGGTGCCTTGTGGTGAGTCATTTTCACCTGAGTGGTGGTTCTCCAGGCACCTCACCTTACGTCTTAGCAGCAGGACGGGTTCAGGGGATCGGCCTGGGAAGCAGATGGTATTTGGAATTGTCTAGAGTCCATTTTCTAACAGTGATCCTCAGCTGGGTGCAGGAAGGAGCAGGAGACTTTGCAGGATGGGAGGGGCGATGGTTTGAGGAGGCAGCCCTGACTGCGTGGTGACCCCCTCCACGGCGTGGGCGTCTAGGGACTGCTGGAGTCAAGGAGGGCGGAGAAGCCCTGGGCCCAGGGAAGGCCGGTCATGGCTGTGACTAGCGCTGGGAGTCGGGGATAGCAGGGCTGGCTGGAGCCCCTCCTCCTTGCTCAGAGGTTTGCTCCGAGTGACCCCCCTGCCCTGGGACACCGTCAGGATGCCAGGTGTCACCACAGGACCCCATGGGCTGCTGTCCCCTCCTAGGTCCTCACCCTGGCCAGCAACGAGCGGATCCCGCTGAACCGTACCATGAGGCTGGTGTTTGAAATCAGCCACCTGAGGACGGCCACCCCGGCCACCGTCTCCAGAGCCGGCATCCTCTACATCAACCCGGCCGACCTGGGATGGAACCCGTGAGTGGGGCTCTGCTTTCCTGTTCCAAACCTCGGCAGGGAAAGACGAGGCTGTTGGTCCATTTCAGGCTTGAATATTCATTCATTTGTCGTTCATGTAACAAACTGTGTACCGGGCCCTCACCAGGCACTACGGTTGCAGCAGTGAAGGAATGAGAGACAGACGTAGAAATAAATGATGTAAATACATGGTAACACGAGGCAGGGCAGCTGAGGAAGCAGACCTTTGCACGGAGCGCCAGGGAACAAGGGCTGGTGCGGGAGGGAGGGTCTTGGCCTCCGTGGAGGTGGGAAGGGGGTGGGAAGTCTTCCCAGGTGATTAAAGTTTGGGCTGCCATCTGAAGGGTCAGGCCACCTCTCAGGGGATGAAAACAAGACGCATACCAGACAAGAACCAGCGTTCACAGGGCATGGCAGGAAGTGGGGGATGGGCAGCGGGCAGGTTCTCAGTGCCGGAGCATAAAGGGGGAGGAGGCTGCTCCTTTCGGGAAGGTGCTGATGCTGGGCCATCCAGCAGGACCAGGGGCAAGTGGCCCTTTCCAATGAGATGAGGAAAAGCAGCCAGTTAGTCCAGCAGGACAGGGGCCACTGGGAATGGGAGAGGAAGGGATGGGTTTAAGAAACGTCTGGAATCTGGAGAAATGGAAGACTTGATATTGATTCCAGAGGCATATTTTCCAGCTTAGACACATGGCTGGTAATTGACAGAATAAGGGATTTCCTGGGGACATAGAAATGACAGCTTTGTCCAAATGTCCTACATGGACTTAGGCAGAAATCCCAGTGGGGCATTCCTGGGACAAGAGGCTCCAGGGAAGTGTCCTGGCTGGAAGCCACAGTTCGTCCGTCCATCCGTCTGTTCATCCATCCATCCACCCACCCACTCACCCATCCATCCATCCACCCACCCACCCACCCACCCACTCACCCATCCACCCACCCGCCCACCCACCCACTCACCCATCCATCCATCCGCCCGCCCACCCATCCATCCATCCACCCACCCGCCCACCCACCCACTCACCCACCCATCCGCCCACCCACCCACTCACCCACCCATCCGCCCACCCACCCACTCACCCACCCATCCACCCAACCACTTACCCATCCATCCACCCATCCACC
>CAUYLG010032795.1:0-70291 GCA_963573385.1 Cacajao melanocephalus
CCCCCTGACAGACCCCAGTGTGTGATGCTCCCCTCCCTGTGTCCATGTGTTCTCATTGTTCAACACCTGCCTATAAGTGACAACATGCGGTGTTTGATTTTCTGTTCTTTTGTCACTTTGCTGAGAATGATGGTTTCCAGGTTCATCCATGTCCCTACAAAGGACACGAACTCATCATTTTTTATGGCTGCAAAGTATTCCATGGTATATGTGCCGCATTTTCCCTGTTCAGTCTATCATTGATGAGCATTTGGGTTGGCTCCAAGTCTTTGCTATTGTAAACAGTGCTGCAATGAACATTTGTGTGCATGTTTCCTTATAATAGAATGATTTATAATCCTTTGGATAAAGAAAATGTTCTGTTTATTATAGTATATGCATTTGTGCTGCTTTAAAAATTTTTTCTCTTAACTATATATCAATATAATATGCTTTTTGTATATGCATTATTTCACTATATATGAAATGTATATACTTGTATTTCAAGCTAAAACCCAATCTATACTAGAGAATTGAAAAATACTTTCTTGTTCAGAGCAAATTTTCTCCCCATCTGACCAGACTAGATAGATTTTCATGGACTGGAAGAGGGAGTAGAGTTTCAGAAAGGAAAGCACTAGAGTGAGAAAAAGTCTATGACTTTTCAACCCTTCCCCTACTTCTAACTCAGAGTTAGTGTTGGAGATTAGGGATAATAAAACTCAGATAAACATGAAGGGAGATGAAAGTAGAGAGGTCTTATGTCCCCTTTCACATTTGGGGCTGAAAAGTGACAAACTTGCAGAGTTCCTTGTACACCAATGGTGCCTAAGTCCTTGAGTAGAGGCCTCTAAGTGAATTGAGGCAGAGAGATCACGAAATAGCCTTGTTGAGTTTGATGGTGATTGAGAGTAGAGGTGGTTAATAGCCCATGTGTTATATTCTTCTAAATGAGTTAAAGAGAGAGCTGGCAGACCAGTTTGGAGAATGTGCCAGTAGTTAGCAATATGATCTCTGAGTCGGAGACATGATGAGAACTCAGACTTCTGAGAGAATAGGTATGGAGGGTTGATAATGCTTGAAAACCAGACAGCACAGTGTACATCCCAGGAGATACAGTGAGAACAGATGATAACTGAAGATCAGACCCTCAGCCCAGTGCCTTGGCAATGTATAAGCTGGGTCACTTGGAATTTAGAGAAGGATAAGGGATATGGTAACTTAACAGAGAAAACCTCATTCCTGTCTAAGAAAACCCTGAATTGGCAAGATCTACCAAAAATAGAGTGTATATTTGCTGTACTTAGGCAGAATGGAGACTAAAAGAGAGATATAATTAAGAGAATTACTTTCTGGAGGCCTTAATTGAGTTTATAGAAAGAAAATATGCCAGATGGAATAGACAGTTTATGAGTTTAAAAATAGGCAGCTTTTTAAGCATATATTCATTTTTTTGCTTAAGAAAAGGGGCTTTCAAAATGTTTTAGTTTTTAAGCAATGAGATGTTTAAAAGTATTTAAAAATAGGATGATACCTTTAAGAGATTCTATGGAAGAAGAATGCCATAGGAAATTGTTTATGGAAGTTATAATTCCCGAACATCATGTGTGTAAAAGTGTCTTCTCTACATACCTAACATTTGTGATGCTGTACATTAGAACATATTAAAAAATAAAATGAGAACAAAAAGACGATCTACCAGAATCTCTGGGGCACAACTAAGGCAGTGTTAAGAGGGAAATTTATAGCACTAAATGCCGACATCAGAAAGCTAGAAAGATACCAAATCGATACCCTAATATAACAATTAAAAGAGCTAGAGAAGCAAGAGCAAATGAATCCAAAACTAGTAGAAGACAGGAAATATCTAAGATCAGAGCATAACTGAAGGAGATAAGACATGAAAAACCCTTACAAAAGTCAATGAATCCAGGAGGTGGTTTTTTGAAAAAATTACCAAAATAGATAGACTCCCAGCTAGATTAATAAAGAAGAAAGAGAGAAGAATCAAATAGATCCAATAAAAAATGATCAAGGGGATATCACCACTGACCATACAGAAATACAAATTACCATCAGAGAATACTATAAACACCTCTGTGCAAATAAACTAGAAAATCTAAAAGAAATGGATAAATTCCTGGACAAATGCACTCTCCCAAGACTAAGCCAGGAAGAAGTCATATCCTGGAATAGACCAATAACAAGTTCTGAAATTGAGGCAGTTATTAATAGCCTACCAATCAACCAAAAAAAAACCCCAAAAACTCAAGACTAGATGGATTTACAGCCAAATTCTATTAGAAGTACAAAGAGGAGCTGGTACCATTCCTTTTGAAGGTATTTCAAACAATTGAAAAGGAGGGACTCCTCCCTAAATCATTTTATGAGGCCAGCATCCTCATGATACCAAAACCTGGCAAAGACACAGTAAAAAAAGAAAACTTCAGGCCAACATCCCTGATGAACATTGATGTGAGAATCCTCAATAAAATATGGCAAATCCAGCAGCACATCACAAAGCCTATCCACCACTATCCTATCAAGTGGGATTCATCCCTGAGATGAAAGGCTGGTTCAACATATGTAAATCAATAAATGTAATGCCTCATGTAAACAGAACCAATGACAAAAACCACATGATTATCTCAATAGATGCAGAAAAGGCCTTTGATAAAATTCAACATCCCTTCATGTTAGAAACTCACAATAAACTAGGTATTGATGGAATATATCTAAAAATAATAAGAGCTATTTATGACAAACCCACAGCTGATATCATACTGAATGGGCAAAAGCTGAAAGCATCCCCTTTGACAACTTGCACAAGGAAAGTTTGCTCTCTCTCATCACTCCTATTCAACATAGTATTGGAAGTTCTAGCCAGAGCAGTCAGACAAGAAAAAGACATAAAGAGTATTTAAACAGAAAGAGAGAAAGTCACATTGTCTCTGTTTGCAGATGACATGATTCTATATTTAGAAATTTAGAAAATCCCATTGTCTCAGCCCAAAAACTCCTTAAGCTGATAAGCAACTTCAGCAAAGTCTCAGGATACAAAAATCAATGTGCAAAAATCACAAGCATTCCTATACACTAACAATAGATATGCAGAGAGCCAAATCATGAGTGAACGCCCATTCACAATTGCTACAAAGAGAATAAAATTCCTAGGAATACAGCTAACAAGGGATGTGAAGGACCTCTTCAAGGAGATCTACAAACCACTTCTCAAGGAAATCAGAGATGACACAAACAAATGGAAAAACATTCCATCCTCATATTGATTCTCAGGAAGAATCAATATTGTGAAAATGGCCCTACTGCCCAAAGTAATTTATAGATTCAATGCTATTCCCATCAAATTACCATTGATATTCTTCACAAAATTAGAAAAAAACACTTTAAATTTCATATAGAAACAAAAAAGAGCCCATATAGCCAAGACAATCCTAAGCAAAAAGAACAGATCTGGAGGCTACCTGATTTCAAACTATACTACAAGGCTACAGTGACCAAAACAGCATGGTACTGGTACCAAACAGATACACAGACCAAAGAAACATAACAGATAACTCAGAAATAATATCACACATCTACAACCATCTGATCTTTGACAAACCTGACAAAAACATGCCATAGGGAAAGGATTCCCTAGTTAATAAATGGTGCTGAGAAAACTGCTAGCCATATGCATACAACTGAAACTGGGCCCCTTTCTTACACCTTATACAAAAACTAACTCAAGATTGATTAAAGACATAAATGTAAATCCCAAAACCATAAAACCCTAGAAGAAAACCTAGGCAATACCATTCAGGACATAGGCATGGGCAAAGACTTCATGACGAAAACACCAGAAACAATTGCAACAAAAGCCAAACTTTACAAATGGGATATGATTAAACTAATCAGCTTCTGCATGGAAACAAAACAAAACAAAACAAAAAACAAAACAAAAAAATATTAGCATCACAGTGAACATGCAACCTGCAGAATGGGAGAAAGTTTTTGCAATGTATCCACCTGACAAAGATCTAATATCGAGAATCTATGAGGAACTTAACCAAATTTACAAGTAAAAGCAACCCATTAAAAAATGGGCAAAGGATATAACAGACATTTCTCAGAAGAAGACATCTATGTGGCCAACAAACATATGAAAAACTCAACATCACTAATCATTAGAGAAATGCAAATCAAAACCATAATGAGATACCATCTCACGCCAATCACAATGGCAATTCTTAAAAAGTCAAGAAACAATAGATGCTGATGAGGGTGTGAAGAAACAGGAACGCCTTTACACTGTTGGTGGGCATATAAATTAGTTCAACCATTATGCAAGACAGTGTGGTGATTCCTCAAGGATCTAGAACCTGAAATACCATTTGATCCAGCAATCCTATTACTAGATATATACCCAAAGTAATATAACTTATTCTACTATAAAGTCACAGGAACACGTATGTTTACTGCAGCACTATTCACAATAGCCAAAGACTTGGAACCAACCTAAATGCCCATCAGTGATAGACTGGATAAAGAAAATGTGGCACACATATACCATGGAATACTATGCAGCCATTAAAAGGAATGAGATCATGTCTTTTACAGGGACATGGATGAAGCTGAAGCCATCATCCTCATCAAACTAACACAGGAACAGAACCAAACACTGCATGTTCTCACTCATAAGTGAGAGTTGCACAATGAGAACACAGGGACACAGGGAGTGGAACATCACACACTGGGGCCAGTTGAGGGGTGGGGGACAAGGGGAGGGAGAGCATTAGGACAAATAGCTAATGCATGCAGGGCTTAAAACCTAGATAATGGGTTGATAGGTGCAGCAAACCACCATGGTACACATATACCTATGCAACAAACCTACACATTCTGCACTTGTATCCTGGAACTTGAAATAAAATAAATTAAAAAAAAAAAGAAATAAAAGAAAGTATTATCTAGTCTACCAGATATATATTCCATTCATATTTTAACCTTTAATAACTCAGACTCTATACTAAGAAAAGTGCCTGGAATGCAGTGGTGCCATCATGGCTCACTGCAGCCTGTACCTCCCTGGGATCCAGTGATCCTCCCACCTCAACCTCCTGCATAGCTGGATCTATAGGTGCACACCACCATGCCCTACTAATTTTTGTATTTTTGTAGAAAGGGGGTTAACCGTGTTGCGCTTGAACTCTTGGGACTCAAGCCTTCTGCCTGCCTTATCCTCCCAAAGTGCCAAAACAGGAAAAGCTTTTGAAAGATTACTTACTGAAGTTTAAAACAAGTGCATTCTAGACTTTTCTCCAAATGTATTTTGGTGTCAAAATCCATAATAATAAATGGTTGTTCATAAGATAAATTTTCCTGTGGCTACAATCTCTATCCAAAGTGAAAACAAATTAAAATTACCTTTTAATGCTATTGACTTTTTTTTTTTAAAGAACATACGTTCACTCACTTGACAAGAATTCATTGGATATCTATTATGTGCCATGCATCATGATAGGGATTCAAGATGAAAGTCAGCTACATTTTAATTTATTGAAATGTTAAATCTGCATAAGGATTTGGTGGAAAGATGTTTTTGCATATTTGATTGTAGTCAACTGTTTGCTCTAAACTTTCTTGAAAAATTCTCTTAGTTCACTGTTTTAAACTCAGGAGGATTCAGTTTTAGTGCTAAATATTCACTGTTTGCCACATTTTAAAATTGATTATTATGTGTGCTTTTTAAAATTGGTTGGTATGTATGCTGAACAGGATTTTCCTTGTTCAATAACTTTCTACAACTGAATTAGGGTGCTAGGAAGTTTCTTTCAGAGATCCCAGAATCATTTTTTAAGGACCGAAACCATTTATAAATCACCACTCCTCTATAACTATTCAAAATTACTTTCATAAAGCCACACATAGGTGTCAGGAAAATGGATTCATTAGTACATAAAAAAAAAGAAGCTCTAAAAATAAATGCTCTCCTAGTTTTCAAATATCTTTTAACAAAATATGCATATTTTGTTAAATAGCTTTTTGTTGTTTTCAATAAATAATTGAATTTGCCCTACTTTCTGCTAAATAATTGTCTTCTTTTACATAGCTTTCAATATATAAGAATAAACACAAATACGTCTGCTATTATATGAGGGTACCTGCACACACAAATACACAAACACACCCAAGCACAAAGACTCCCTCCCCTTTTGGCTCACTCTAAATTACCAGTTTAATATTGTCTTCATAGGGTGCAGCTGAGGAGTGTCAAGCTGGAAGCTTGCCTCAATTACAGCACTTGATTAAAAGGCAGCAGAAAGTGCCAAGGCTTTACTAGAGTATAAGTGGTGGTGCTTTCATTGCAGAGCCAATTAAATAAATTGTTTTGAACTGTCCTTCAAAAGTCATAACTTCCATAAATAATTAGGCAGGGAAATTATTTTAAAAGACTTTATTTGAAATAAAGTATAGCAAAGATTTGTTTGTACATTTTGCCAAGAGTTGGTTGCATTTTCAACTCCCTTTCCTTAAAAGTAGATGACTTTAATGAAGGCATTTTCACAATTTTACATCAGGAAAAATGCAAGAAGTTTTCAGCAAATGTACAGAGTAGTCCTGATGCCTAGGTATATGGAGTTAGCTTCTAGAAGGAGGAAGCCGTGATGCACAGGTGATCATGCATAGGTAAACTAGCTTCACTGGGAGCTCATAAAAACTCAGGAATGTTCATGATTCAGACTGTATAGATTTCCATGCCATTACATTTTAGTGGATTTAATTTACATTATATTATTTGGTGGGGGAGGCGTGTGTATGAGACGGGGAGCGAGAGAGAGAAAATGAGAGAGGAAGAGTGAAAAAGATTTTTCTGTTTTCAAGATCATTTTACTGAAATTAAGCTATTTAACCTTTTCCTTTGCAAAACAACTCTTCTCCCTCTTTAAACGTTCAATTCATCACTTAGATTTAGGGATTGAAGACCCTTTTCCTCTCAAAAATGTAACTGCCAGTGATGGAAAGTTTGCAGTGGGAAATTCTTCCTGATGATTAAATCTTTCATTTTAAAAATTATTATTATTTTGTTGTTAGAAAGTACTACATAGTTGTAAAGCACCTGAGAGGGTGGCATAGGTATATTGATTAGCTTCTCTATAAAGTAGATATAGTCTCTCCTTTATGTAGATGAAGGCTATTTTTCATGATGAAAAATATCTGTAATTCTTTTGGTCTCAGTTGAGGGTGAACTATTTTAGCTTTTGCCTTAAATAGCTGAAAAGTATCAGCTATTTCCTATGGGAGCATGCTCTTAGGGAATAATTAAGATTAGGTTATACATATAGTACAATCGTTTCACATTTTCAATTTTAGGACTCATAGTAGCTATAAGATATTGAGTAACTAAAAATTTTAAATACCTCTTATTTCTTTTGCCTCATACTGTTCCTTTTGTCTTGAATATTATTCCATCACTTTTTTGCTTTGCGTATTTCCACACTTTGCTTACATATCAGCCCCAGTGAAACCCTCAGAGAAGACCCCTCTGACCCATTAGACCTGTGCAAGTTCCTTTACTGTACATGCTCAAGTTGCCTGTTTTTCTCACTACTAGCATTTAGCACAATTGTAAAGAAATTGTTAACTTTGTAATTAGTGTGTTTCTTCTGTTACACGGCCACTGTACTATGTAACATTCATGTAGTTATCTTGAGAAAATATAGAACCTTTAATAATAAAGATTAAACAGTATTTGTTCAACCACATTTATATAACAAGATATTAAATTAGGACATTTCTGGTTTCTTTATCAGCTGAAAAGTAATGCTTTGGAATTTAGGACAGGTACACCTGCATACAGACTTTGCAACAGGGATGCACTTGTTGCATTAGATCCCAGTTTGTTGCCTGATCCAGTCAAGGTAGGCGGTCACTCGAGTATACACTCCTGGCTTATCTGGCAGGCCACACTCCTCTCCCCAGCTTACTATCCCCACAAGAAACCAAAGCCGTCGTGAGTCTTCTTGTACTAGCGGGCCACCAGAGTCACCCTGTAAAAAACAAAATGACTGATTACTTAAGTGCAAAGACAAACCCAAAATATTAAGGAGTTTCTATGGTAGTCAAGGAAGCAGTCACAGCCATTATATGACTAAAGCCAGACTATTTCCTTTTGAAATATTATACCAAGTGGTGGAAAAATTACTGAAATCCTCAAAGTACCCAAGTTATTCCTTCAGCAAGTCTGAGAAGATGGGAAGTACATTTCTCAGATTTCCCTCAGTCACTGCCTGGTTGCTTCCTACTCATCCAGGCTTTCTCTCCTTCAGGAAACCTTCTCTGACCAACCCTTTTCCTTCCCACTCTTACCCTTCCCAACTTTGGGCTCAGTTGTTCTCCACTGTGTCCTTACATCTTGTGTGTGTCTCTATCATTGCTTCACTATTTTATAAAAGCACATTTGTGTGCCTATTTACTTAGTCCCACTTTGTTTTGAGGTAGCAGCTGCATGTGTTTGAAACACTCACTTGCATTTATGATATTTGTTCAATGTCTGTTTTCCAAGATGTACTGTAAAGTCCAACAGGAAAGAGAATGTACCTATTCCGTACACTGCCGAAACCTAAGCTTCTTGTCCTTAGGAGATATTTGTTGAATGAACGAGTTTCTAGAAGTCTCACTTATCTTCCTATCCTTAGCACCTTGCATGATGTCTGATGCATACAATATCATCAAAAAGTCTTTTGGTGAAAAATTTTATATAGTCATAAGCAAAACACTCCTTATGAGATATTTACCACCCAGTCATAATAATGAACCAACCAACTAATAAATATCTGTGCACATCATAATCTAGGTGGGGAGACAGATTGAGTATATCTTACATTCTGCACAATGAATTAAGTCTGTGGGTTCTGGAAGTAGATAGTCTGGGTTTAAGTCTTCCACTTACCAGCTACGTGACCTTTGGTAAGTTAGTGAATAGCTCTTTTTACCTCAGCTTCCTCATTTGTAAATAATGTTTGTACGAGTTTAAAACTCAAAGCACTCTAAGTACAGCTTAGCATATAGTATAGTCAGTACTAAAAAAGTCAGCTATTATTACCAAATGTGCTTGTAAATTAGTTCGCTATTTATCTGGCTGCTCTTAGTAGTTAGCTCGTCCATACCTGTTTAATTACGGATCTAGGTGGGGAGAAGGGTCAGTGTGTGAAGCATCAATATGCATGGCAAGTACTTCATGAAGCTGGTTGTCACCTGCTTCTTTTAGATGACATATGTATCCTTCAGTTAACCAGTTCTCAGTACTTTCTATCATTGTTTTTGTAGTGATTTTTTCTATAGTGAGAAATTATTTTGCATGATGTCTGAGCAAATGTGGGCAAGCAAATGTTAAACCAAAAAGGACTTGTAATTTTTCCATATCTGGCCAGCTTCACTGCCTGACTGCAGACATTTGAATTTGTGTCCTCTCTTCTAGACCATAAATTTGTTGAGTCCAGGGATAGTATTGTGCTAACACATTGTCTAGTGCATAGAAAGTAATTAATGTAATTCCTTTGTATTAATGAATGCACAAATCAACAAAAGAATGGATAGAAACAGGATCTTGTAAGCTCTTATGTAAAATGCTATGTTTTTTTATTTTCTTGAGGTGTAAACTATGCATTATAATATTTCAGTTAAAAATCAGTGATGTCCAATGAGAACATGTGGACACAGGGAGGGGAGCATCACATACTGGGCTCAGTTGGGGGAGACTAGGGGAGGGGTGGTGGGGGTGGGGAGGGTGGGGAGGGATAACGTGGGGAGAAGCACCAGATATAGGTGATGGGGGGATGGAGGCAGCAAACCATCTTGCCATGTATGTACCTATGCAACAATCCTGCATGAGCTGTACATGTAGCCCAGAACCTAAAGTACAATTAAAAAAAATCAGTGACGCCTAGAGTGGAATACATATGGACGGTATAATGATGAGTTATGGCTCGAACTGGGCTTGAAGGAAGAAAATAATTTGTATACACAGAAGGACAGAAGGTAAGGGGCATTATAAATGGGAAAATAATGAATAACACCCTTTTAAATCCATGTTTATTTTTAAGTCTTAATTAATTATCTTACTAGATCTGGAATTGTCAGTGTGGAGGTGTGTTGCTTATTTGATTGACAGAATCTTTGGAAAGCTATCATTAAACTTGAGAATTTGTTGTTTCAGGGCTGGCAGTAAAAGAGAAACAGGAAAGAGAGCAAGAAGGGTTTCCTACCACAGAGACATCTCCACCAAAAGGAGATAAAAGACTGGGTAATTAACAGTATCTTGACAATTGAAAAACAAATATCCACCTACACACAACTTGCAGTTGATAAAATGTTTCATTTTGGGAAAAGTGCTCATGGATTGGGGGCTTTGCATAAATTGTGAGAACTACTTTTTATCTACTTTTTCAAGACCTTGAACACTAAATATAAAAGTTAGTGACCTTTTGATTCAAAGAATAATTCTTATCTTTCTTTATACAATTCACCCACAAAAATAGTAACAAATTACTCAAGAAAACAGAATGATTTTTTAAAACTCCAGGCTAAAAGAATGTTTAATTTCTGACACTCGCTGTTCCTGTTACTACGTGTGGTTGGATTTCCTTAACCTCCATTACCAAATCTCTTTATCTAAAAGCTGGGGATAATCATAATGGCACCTAACTTTTTAGGTACTAAGAAAAACCTATTAAATATATAACCACATCAATTATGTTTAGATAATTTAATTTAAAATTTTAGAATTAAAATTTTATTCTAATTACTTTAAAGTGAGAATTTTACATTTATTGTTTGTTTTTGTACATTTGTTAAAAATTATGGGCTAGATCCAAATATAATAGTTATTTCTTTTCTTTGTCATTTGTACTGTTTCATTATTGTAGGAGCTTTGTCACTCAAATTACTAGGCTTTTTGTATAAATTTTCTATCTTCAAGGTGCTCCAAGAATTATTATTTATCTCTTAAAATTCAATCATTATATATTGATTAATTTTTATAATATAGTGAGTAACTTTTTATTTAATCCTTCATAGAAGTTAAAAGGTTGAGGTTAAAGTTGTTGGCACCAGTGACCATGGTCTATATTAACAATAGTAAAATAGATGAGATTTCTTTGTTGCTTAATATGTGCCTGATATAGTTAGTCTTCATTTAATTTTTCTTAGTACCCAAAAAGTTAGGTGCTATTATGATTATCCCCAGATTTTAAATAAAGAGACTTGGTAATTGAGGTTAAGGAATTCAAATAGAAGGCTTTCTAATTCTTGCACTTTGGATGGTTAACTACTCAATTTAGCCTCTCAGAGTTAATGTTTTCATGATAGATAAACTTCATAAAAATTTTTATTTCTAAAATCTATGTCATAAGTTTTAGAGGATCAGAGTTGTGTATGTTATATTTATGTCTATCACATTATCTTATACACTTCTTGAATAATGACATGGATGAGAGTGTCTTGAGCTTACCTGGCATGCATCCACTCCACCTTGAGGTACTCCAGCACACAACATTCCAGGCAAGATGGCTCCATTATAACTATATGGTGCATTACATACATCATTACTTATTATTCTGACCTGTCCTTGCCTTAGTCCTGTAACTGTGGGGCCTGTTTGGCATAAAAGTGTGAAAAAAATGAACTTCAAGTTATGTACGTTATTGACCCTATGATACATTTGAGAAGAAACAAACGTACTCCAAATGTTATTTTACATTCAGCAATGAAAGCTCTGAAAGATTTACTTTGGAGTTTATTCTCAGCAAAAATTCCCCAAGTAGATGAGGATAACCCCTTTCACAGATCAGTGTTTTTTTCTTTTTTGCTTTAGCTTTGTGATACAGTGCCCCTTAAACCTTTAGAGAAAACAAATTTGCTGTCTTAAAATTGACTGAAACCATTTGAATCATTCACTGACAGATTTTGGATTGGAAGATTGCATATTGAATAACCTTTAACCTAGCAGCAAAAGAGAAACCAGTCTAGTTTTAAGGATAAATAGTCTATTTTATATTGATGTACTCTCAGAATGGCATCACTAGTTTTTCACGACTGGCACAAATTTTATCTATTACACCAAATTACTTTGGGCCACAAGAATGCAATAGAACATTTTCTAGGACAATTAAGGCTTTGTATGATTCCTTGGAGAGACGATCTACAACATAGGTAAAAGCTCAGGGAAATTGTCAATGCTACCCTTTCACTCCTTCACTGATACTCTTACTTTCCCATTGGTTCTAATAGCTCTTGAGCATTGTCCTAATTTTAGTTTCCATTTTATTGATTCAATAAACAAATATAAGCAGTGCTTATGTGTACATCGAGTCTTTGCTATAGAGGCAGGATTTATTTTATCGCAGAATACTTTCAAGGGCAGTTAATACCTTAAGGGTTATTAAGGCCTCATAGAATGTCTAATATAAATCCTCCCATTGCTTTGGGAGGCCAAGGCAGGAGATGGCTTGAGTGCAGGAATTCAAGACCAGCCCTGGCAACATAGCAAGAACCTGTCTATAGAAAAAAAAAAACTGGGTATGGTGGTGCACACTTATTTATAGTCCTAGCTACTTGGGAGGCTGAGGCAAGAGGATTAGTTAAGGCCAGGAGTTTGAGGCATGCATGACTGCATGCACCACTGCACTCCAGTCTAAGCAATAGTCTTTGCCTCTAAAAAGCAAACAAAATCTTTTTTGTTGTTTATAGGGAAGCCATTTGAATCTTACAGAATCTCTGGATTATTAAAGAACTCATTTTTTTCATCACTTTCTTTTACATTTTCCTATATTTGAGAACTCCCCATAGTTCCTGGGGCATTGCTTTGCTTTGCTAAGGAAACTCAGGGGTAGCCAGAGCTTGGGCTGAGCAGAATATGGAATGGTTCTGTCTGTAGAAGAACAGAAACTCCTAATCCAGGTGTTTTCGAATTTAAAAAATTACATAACAGCAAATAATAAGATATTTCTATTGTTAATTTTTTTTCTGAGACACTTACCGGAATATTCTTGAGCTCCCCATCCTGTTACATAAGCAGTAGAGCCAGGTGGACTATTCTGGGTAGTGGCTGGGAGACACACACTATGGATATCTTTGGTAAAGGTGACAATGGTCTCAAGTCTCACAAGTGCAATGTCATTTTCATGAGTTGCAGATTTATAATTGTTATGGATTAAAATATTTCTTACTCCCCTTCTCAGTTTAGGATCTCTTGTGGAAATACCAAAGGTGGCAATCCATTGACGAGGATTAGAGTTGCTAAAACAGCATGAAAACATGCTATGTAAGTAGAGAATTTGTGAACATTTCAGATATATAAAGTTGTCTTAGCCATCCCATACCCCTATCTAGAAACTATTGGGTCCACATCGCTTTCCTGTATATTCCTGCATTATAAGCTAGCAAGTGAGTTTTTCATGGCAGAATAAATGGTCACTTGTCTAAAGAAATGGAGACTATTTTAGATAACATATATTGGGGTGATATTGGTGTTTTTCTATTCCAATGAAGTTATTCTGATACTTTGATGATAAGTAGCATAACACAAATATTTTTTATTTCTCTTTTGTCTATACCCCCCTTCCTATTTAAGCAACTAAGAAACCCGAAATAATAAACATTTTAGATTTAACTAATTTTTTTCAACTCATATCTTTTCTTTAGCCAGGAGCTCCATTCAAATAGTAGTGATGATAAGGGACATTCTTATCTTATTAATGGATGAATAATTTTTCTGCACTAATTCTGATAATGGTTGAAGATTTTGTTGTGTGTGTGTGTGTGTGTGTGTGTGTGTGTACGTATATATACATATGTATGTATGGGGTCTTCAAAAGTTCATGGAAAATATATTGTAAACAAATTTCATGGATTTCAAAATTTTTGCATGCAAATAAACTCATACTAACTTGTCATAACATAGTGAACAGGATCTAGTTTGAGGCACTAAGAGAAATAAGACACGAATTTGAAAAGTGCTCTTATCAAAGCAACATGAATGCTGCTACAATTGAAGCAAAAAATCAAATTTTTGGTGAAATTGGAAGAATGGTGAAAATATTTATGTTTTACAAAAAGTTTATGGGGACAATGTTCCCCCCCACTGAAATCACCAGTTTATGAATGGATAATTCATTTTTAGAAGGAAAGAGATGTTGTTGAGGGTGAAGTCTGCAGGAACAGATCATCCACATCAATTTGCTAGGAAAAAAATGCATCTTCTTCATGTCTTAATTAAAGAGGACCAACAATTAACATTGAGAAAAGATAGGCAACACCATAGAAATCTCAACTGGTTCAACTTACACAATTCTGACTGAAAATTTAAAGTTGAGCAAACTTTCTACTTGATGGGTGCCAAAACTGTTGTGCCCAGACCAGCTGCACCCAAGGTCAGAACTTCCAGTGGAAATTTTAGACATGTCAGATCAAGATTCTGAATTATTTCTTTGAAGAATTATAACAGAAGATGAAATATGACTTTACCAATACAGTCTTGAAGACAAAGCACCATCCAAGCAATGGCTACAAAGAGGTAGAAGTGTTCCAGCCAAAGCAAAACCAGACTAGTCAAGAACAAAAGCCATGACAACGGTTTTCTGGGATGCTGAAGGCATTTTGCTTGTTGACTTTCTAGAGCGTCAATGAACAATAACATCTTCTTCTTGTGAGAATGTTTGAGAAAGTTAGCCAAAGCGTAGAAGAAAAAATGTCCAGGAAAGCTCTACCAGAGTTCTTCACCACAACCATGCTCACGCTCATTCCTCTCATCAAATAAAGTTAGTTTTATGAGAGTTTCCATAAGAGATCATTAGGCATTCACCTTTCAGCCTTGATTTGACTCCTTCTGACTTATTTTTGTTTCCTAATCTTAAAAAAATATTTAGGGCCGGTCGCGGCGGTTCACGCCTGTAATCCCGGCACTTTGGGAGGTCGAGGCGGGCGGATCACGAGGTCAAGAGATTCAGACCATCCTGGCCAACATGGTGAAACCCCGTCTCTACTAAAAATACAAAAAAATTAGCTGGGCGTGGTGGCGTGCGCCTGTAGTCCCAGCTACATGGGAGGCTGAGGCAGGAGAATTGCTTGAACCCAGGAGGCGGAGGTTGCAGTGAGCTGAGGTTGCGCCACTGCACTCCAGCCTGGCGCCTGGTGACGGAGTGAGACTCTGTCTCAAAAAAAAATATTTAAAGGGCACCCATTTTTCTTTAGTTAATAACGTAAAAAAGGCTACAATAACATAAATTCTCAGGACCCTCAGTTCTTTAGATGGACTATGGGTGGCATTATTGCTTACAAAAGTGTCTTGAACTTGATGGAGCTTATATTGAGAAATAAAGTTTATATTTTTTATCTTTTTATTTTCCACAAACTTATTGAAGTCCCCTCATATATATGTATATGCATGTGTGTACAAGTATATATGTGTCTATATACATAGGAGAAAGAGAGAGAACAGTAGTGTTAAAAAAAAAAAAAAAAAAGGAGGACACCTGTAATCCCAGCATTTTGGGAAACCAAGGCAGGTAGATCATGAGGTCAAGAGATTGAGACCATCCTGGTCAACACAGTGAAATCCTATCTTTACTAAAAATACAAAAATCAGCTGAACCTGGTGGTGTGTGACTGTAGTCCCAGCTACTAGGGATGCTGAGCAGGAGGATCGCTTAACCTGTGAGGTGGAGGTTGCAGTGAGCTGAGATTGCATGACAGCACTCCAGCCTGGTGACAGAGCAAGACTCCATCTCATAAATAAATAAATAAATAAATAAATAAATAAATGTAAAAATAGGACATTACTTTTGTGACCTAAAAAGTGGGACTTTTTGGCTAAACAACAAAAACACAAACTAAAAGGTAAAAAATGAATGAATTTTATTAAATCAAAATTAGGTATACTATAGACAAATTTACCAGATGGATGAGAAACCATGGGAAAATATGGCAATATTTAATGTCTAAAATTTTTGTAGAATATATTTTAAAAGTCTGTAAGCCAGAAATAAATAAGCAGAAAAACCATTATAAAGTGGAAAAAAATATTAATGGCAGTTCAAAACAGATCTTAGATTTATGAAAAAATACTCAAACCAATAACCTGAGAAATTGAAATTATAAAAATGAGCATCTAACATACATTTAAAAGACTGATAAAAGAATAATACTAAATGCTGATGTGGAGGGAAATTGGACCTGTTTTCCATTACTGGCAAAGATTTAAGTGTCTGGAAAGCATTCTGGTATATTTAGCAGTCTGCACATGTGCTTCAGAAGTTCCTGAAGGTTTACAAAAAGATAAGTCTGAATATTCTGTGTGTGCTCTTTGTGGCAATGGGAAGTTAGGTCATCCAACCTAATTGGATGAAGGATATATGGTGGCTGCATACCATGGGGTGCTATGCAGCAATGCATCAGATGAAAATTCCCAGGATTGAGTGAAAAGAGTTAGAAACAATATTAGACTTTTATACAATGCTATGTATTTAAATTTAAGACATATAAATGCAAAAAACCAACACTATATGTTTTTCAGGTATGTGCATTTTAAAAGACATGTATATTTCAAATATGTTAGTATGAGGCATGTGGACAGAAGGAGGGCAGTGAAAGTGAAATCCAGGGATGACAGGAGGAAAAACAAATAAAATGAGAGAAATGCCTTGTACAAACTGATGAAAATAAGGATCTGTGAACTGGAGGCCTGATTAACTTAACATTTCTCCTAAGGGTTGAGTAAAAACAAAATTTAACCAAATAATATGAATTTAGGAGTTTTATGGAGTTTGGATAGTGAAGTTAATACAGAAAATAAAAATTGTATGTCTGAAAATACTTTTATAAGGCACAGTAGTTTGTGTAAGAGTGAATCTGAGTTAAAAATTTTGAAGAAAAAATACTAGAAAACAGGTTGGGTGCAGTCGCTCATGCCTGTATCCCAACAATTTGGGAGGCCGAGACAGCTGGATCATGAGGCAGGTGGATCATGAGGTCAGGAGTTTGAGACCAGTCTGACCAATATGGTGAAACCCCGTCTTACTAAAAATTCAAAAATTAGCTGGGTGTGGTGGCCCGCGCCTGTAGTCCCAGCAGCTCTGGAGGCTGAGGCAGGAGAATTGCTAGAACCTGGGAGGTGGAGGTTGCTGTGAGCTGAGATCACGCTACTGCACTCCAGCCTGGGTAACAGAGCGAGACTCTGTCTCAAGCGAACAAACAAACAAGCAAAACAAACCCATGGTTGTTTTTATATTCAACTTCTTTTGCTTGGCATCTTTACAGTGAAGATTATGAAGAGACTCTTCTTTTTTTCCGTCCTTTTCTCTCTTCCCTCCCTTTCTTCCTCCCCACTTGTTTATTTTCTTCCTTTCCTTTTTTCCAGCAAGTGAATTAGAGCATGGTTTTGGAACCAGTCACATTTATATGTAAATCTTTGCTGTGCCACATATTAACAGTGTTATTTATGACAAGTTAATTAATAGCTATGGGGTTTATTTACATATAAAATGTGATTGATGATACTTTCTCAAACAATTGCTAAGTATTAATGAGACAAATGTATTATGTCAAGTATAGTGTTTGGCACAAAGTGAACTTTCAATGAAGGTAGCTATTATTGTCATTAATTATAGTTCAACAAGCCATTGCTAAGTATCTACTTTGTATGAGGACAAGTATAAGTCTCCAGGAATAAAAACATAAACATTTATGGTCTCTTTCCTTGAGGAACTCCACACTAGTGGAGGAAACTGACAAGAGGTAAGTCAAATATCACAAATCAAAAGAACAACTGTTAAAGGCAGATAAACAAATTTCTGTGGAACTCAATGGAGAGGAAAGAGAGTATCAGGGAAAGCTACATAGAAGAGGTGATAATTCAATAATCCTCTTTTATAAGACCTCATTACTCCTATATACTTTGATGTAAGGCTTGTTGTATCCCAAACAAATCCTCACTGATGGTTCTCAGTGGCAATCAGGTCTTTAGGAAGGGCTGCAATACATAGTTCATGGAGTTTGTTAGCTCTAGCGAATCAATCATGGTAGTGAATAGAAGGATGTGGGGTAGTAAAATTCAAGGTTACATGGATTCCTTTGGTAATCATTGGTGATATTTATAACTATGGCTTTCATTATAGTGATATCCTTTACTTAGTTTTTGGTGGTTGGACCATAATATGGCTTAGAATTCAGTCAGATTTCTACTCCAATCTTGGTGATGCTAAGTGCCTGATAAGTCCAAGTATTTGAATTCCTGGTTCCCACACTCAAGAATATGATTGAAATCAATGTGTGTCATTTCTGGTTTTTGGCGTTTCAAGTGGCAAGATTGAAATGTTTTTGTGAATTTTGTCTCTTTGGTTATTTGGGATATAGTAATAAACTTGCCAGTCTACATCAGAAAACTGATAATTCTGGAAGTGTCTTTTAAAATTTGTTCACTGCATATAAAAATATTAAGTTATAAGATAATAAGAAAAATTTTAAATCATTTGGGGTTTCCTAAACCTTTAGTTCAGAAACTACCCTAGTCTTTTAAATCTTTATTCCTTCTTAATTTAACAAATACTTGTATAACAGGCACTATACCATGAAGTAGTGCCAATAAATCTAAAAAAGATTACTTAGAAATTGTCAAAAATTCATAAAATTTAAATAGAGATTGGGTAAATATATGAACATTTCAAGGATTAGCAGATTGAGCTGATGCTCATAGGTAGGGAAATAAATGTAAGAAGAGTCCAGGAGAAGAGAATAATTCTGTTTATCTGAAGCTCAAGGTACATGCTCTGAGAAATAAGACTGATTGATCTGGCTGTGGAAGGCTGTGTGTGTGTGATAAGGAGGTATGATTTAGAGTAAGAGTCTGAGAAGAAAATTTATATGGTCATGGGCACACGAGTTCAAATCTTCATCATATTTCTGGGTGAACTTTTTGAGTTAAGTTCCCAACAACTGCTGTAGTAACAAGGTAGGTTTGAAACAAACAGATTTAGTTATGGCAAAGTCTAAAATCCTTCTTTTATGAGTTATGTGCACTTTCCTTTTTACCAATAGGGTAAGTTTATGCAACCTACTCTCCTCTGGCAGCATATTACACTAGTGTTGGCATTAGTTCAGTCACCTCAATTAATAATTATTTTAAGTTGCCTAAATTAATTTTATTTTTGCTACTCATTGTAATTGATCATTATTTTTGTGTATTCTAATTCCAACATTAGAGTGTAAGCTCTTTGAAGGCAGAGGCAATAGTTTGTTTATATTAGTAGCTTCTACAATATATAACACTGTGCTCATACCAGATGCTCAATAATCTTTAAGAATGAATAAATTAATAGGACAGTCTCTAGGTTAGCCGTCAGCTTCCATGATATAATGTGCAAATCTTCCACAACATTAAACTAACATTTAACATATGTTTACATTAGTGTACTCAATACTACCAATAACACTAAGACACAGATAATATTATTGTCCCTTAATTTGGAAAAAAATAAGGCTTATGGAGGTTTAGTAAATTGCTTAAGCTTTTATAGCTATGATTTAAAAAACATTCTGACATACAAATCTTTGTTCTTTACTGTGATAATACACTATTACCTGAAACAGAGAAATGGCACTAAATTAGCATGCTAAAGGGGAAAAAACACTTTTCCCCTCATGAATAGGAAGAACATTCTTATTGATTTTTTTGCATTGAATTATTTCTGGCTCAACTCAATCCTAGGGTAGTGGGTGGAGGCTTCACAACCTGTCTATTCTAATTGTTCCCAGAGGGGTAGGTAGCAGTGGCCTCACCTTCTGAAGCAGTGAGCTGCTGTCAGGATCCACATGTTACTGATCAGGCTGCCTCCACAGTGATGGGCATTATTGAGCCGTAGACTGACTTGCCACGGCCAGCCTCCCTCCTCAGCCTCAGTGCCTCCAATGATTCTCTGCTCAGACAATGTTATTAGGTCTGGACCGGCCCCACATTCTAATGAGAAAAGGGCATTAATGTGCTAGGAAGATCATGATTCCTTTACATTTGGAATAAGCTGTGGAGTTTTTCCATAATTCATGACTTTTATGCCTTACATATTCTTCCTCAGGACACGCTAGACTTTCCAAAAAGTATGATCAACATATTTTCACACGTCATAGATGACTACTATTGCCTATAGATGGCATTTTAGAGAATATTTCTGAATTTAGTTGGCATATGGGCTTCAAATTTTAAACAGCTTCAGAGTTCTCTGCGATTCCCCATAAGTTGAAGTTAAGATAGGTCAATATTGGATGTGCCAGCTCAGGCCACAGACTCCTGGGAAATTTCCTTTTTCTCAGTAGTCTTGCTATGCACAATGTGGTCTGTGGGCCTGCAGCATGGACATCCCCTGGAAACTTACTAGAAGTGCTGATTCGCAGACCCACACCATGGGACAAATCTAAAGCTGCATTTTGATGTGAGGTTCATGCACACATTGAAGTTGGAGGTAAATGGGTCTCATCCAAAAGATTCCTTAGTGGTACTGCAGTTCATCTTGTAGAATCCAGTCCACCTCCAAGACTGATGCTGTATTACCAAACGTGCCCTCAAAAAGGAGTTGCTATAGGTCCACAGAATATTCTTGAGGGTGACAGAAGGTTTCTAGTATCTAGATAGTTTATTTAAATGTCTTCAGAGAGTCCATGAGCACTCCACTGGCCAGAGCTGAAATGGGCTGGAGTAGGATGATTACCTAATTCCTCTCAACTCCCATTCCCATGATTTTCTTATCTTGTGTGATCTACTACTAAGAAACTAAAGATAAATCACAGAACTATTGCTGGGCTGGCTTTTAAGTAGTGCCCTGCATTAAAAGCACAACCACCCAAAGGCTTTTTTTTTTCCCTAGCAAATTTTCTGGATAAAGGAGGAACAGGTTTCCATTAAGATATACTTATGTTCTTTTGTGGGATCTCACAAACAAATACCCTAGTAAATTACTAATCACACTTTCATAAACAATAAGCATGAATTAAATATGTAGTGAAACTGAAAAACACCCATAAGACTAGCATTACTTTGTAAAATCACTTAAGTGCCTGAGATAGGCCAGCTACCAGGTACATTGGACTAATTTTTAACTACATTCTTTTGGCCAGAGTAGTAAGTTGCTGTTTTCCAGGGATTGCATTTCTGCTATCCTAGCATGAGAACACATAGGATGATGTTGAAAAGTGGTGACTTTTCCTTCAGGTTATAGACCCAAAGCTGAGAAGACTTTTGATAATTCTTTTTGTTATACTTTGTGATTAGCCTGAATCCACAACAAAGCAAGCTACTCTGGTGGTTAGGAGAAGCTAAATAAATGGTGTCATCAAACATAATTTATAAGTCTACAGAAATGCCATCTCAGAAACAGGGCAGTAAAAGCTTCTCAAAGCTGCAAAGGAAATTTTCATAAGGCCAATTCTGAGTACAGAGTGGGTAGTACTCCGCTGCAACTTCTTCCTTTTTCAAAAAGGAAAGGGGAAACCTAAAATCCACTCCATGGACCACTTGGGATCAGCACTGTCTTGTTTCAATAAAAATCCACCTGAGTGAACTAAGAACAAAGATATCAACTTGATAGGTGCTGCCTTGGCCAAAAGTACACAAAAGACCTGTGCTTTTACTCTTTATATTTTGGCAAGCTATAATTAAAAAATAATTTAAAAACTTACCTCCAATAACTAGATCTGCTGTATCCTCACCAGTAATTGCTAGTATTAAAAAAAAATAATGAGAATAAGATAAATACAATAAAGGCTGTATATCATTTCACCATGATTTCTTAAAGTTCAGTACTCAGGCAACAAGAAGCAGAATTACTTGGGGGGTAGGGGGGATTCCCTAAAATGCAGATTCCTAGGCTCCATTCCAAATCTGCTGAAACAATCTCTAACTCATCGGCCCTACAAATCTCTTTGTTTACAGCCTTTTCGAATTTGTTGCTATGCACATTAAAGTTTGCACTTTAATTTCTCATTAAATACTTAGTAGATATCTCTTCTTTCAAGTTTTTCAATTTAGATGAGAAAACAGAAACATAAGCAAGTCATTGAGATGCAATGTGATAAATGCTATAAGGGAAATTAATTTATCATGTACTCAAACATATGTCTATTACTCTGATACCATTCTATAATAAGAGCTGCAGATTTAACTGTAAGCAAAATGTAAAGGACCTTCCCTCACATAATTTACAGATAGAAATTGATCAAGCAATCATTCAAATAAATGTAAGTGCCAAGTAGAGAAGAAAAAAGGGAGTAAGTAATGTAAATTATATGGAGGAGATAACATTTGAGCTAGAGGAAATAGCATTTGCACTGTATTTTGAAGATCTGAAAGGAATTTTTCAGGCACACAAGAGGAGAAAAGAGATTCCAGATGGAAGATACAGTGGGCACAAATGCTTGGAGGTGTGAGATGTTTGTGGAGCAATAAAGTAAGGAGAGTTAGTGTGGGTGTTGTGTTTAAGGAAATGGAGGGTGAGCGGGAAAGGAAAATATGTCAGTATCAGACAGTAAGGGTCTGTCTATTTCAGTTTAAGATCTGCATACAAGACAGTTTTCTCTGCATGTCCAACAGCCATCTCAAACTCAGTGTGACCTGATTTTAGCCAAAATTTTACTTCCTTTTAGTAAAATGACAGCACTTCCATCTAGAAATCTGAAATTGTCTCAAACTCCTCCTTTCTCATCATTTCCACATCTTATGATCTCCAGGTTCTGTACCTCTGTCTTTTAGCTTTTGAATTAGCCCCATCCTCCTCATTCCTTTTGCTACTACTTTAGTTCATGCTTTCATCATTTGACATCAGTATAGTTACAATAACTTTCTAACTGAATTCCTTGCCACCACTTTTGCTCCTTTTCAGTTTATCCACCTTTACCTTACCAGGCTGATTTTTTAAAAAAAATATGTTAGATCGTATCCTTTCTTGATTGAAATTTTTAATTGAGAAATTAGTCTTTTTTTATTTCCTGGAAGATAAATTAAAACTTCTCAAGACAGGTTTTCATGGTCTCTCAAAACAATTTATGCAAATTTATTTTCCACTAAAAGTTTTACAAGGTTTGGGTATCACATTTGTTTTGCAAGCATCAGTAGAAACAAATCATTCTTTTGGAGACAGAAAATTTTAAAAAGCTGGCCATTCTTAATTTTTTGAACAAGACAGACTGAAAGTTTGAATCCTAACTGCCCCACATACTGATCGTGTCAGCCTGGGCAATTAATTTTTACTAAGAGGGACAATAAAACTATCTATGGGATATGGTTGTAAAGATTGATCAAGAAAAAAATTCATATAAGGCATTAAAGCCATGCCTAAAAAATAGTAAGTGCTCATTAAATAAGTGTTTTGATGGTGATTATGTGAATGATGAACACTAATCAATCATTCTAGCAGGCCCCTTTCTTCATTGTTCTGTCAAAGCATCCAGTACAGACTTATTTTCCTTGTTTCATGCTTTCCATTTCTGGCAGATTTCTTTCTCTCATCTTAAAATATGGAAATCCTACCCATATTTCAAAGTCCATTCTCCTTCAGGAAGCTTTTGCTAGATATCCCAAGCAAGCTGGTCTCTTTCTTTCCTGGATTCCTGCAGCCATCACCGCCTGGGCTTCACACTGGACATTTGATCATATTCTATCTTGATTTCAACACTCTTGTGTTGGAATATCTTTCCCTTCAAGTAGATTATGAGCTCTGGATGTGGAAACTGCTATGATGTTACCATTGTATCACCACATTGTCTAGTATAATGCTAAACAAATAAACACTTGGAAGGGCTTTTGGGAGAATTCCTTAATGTGTGGAAGCACAGGTAATATTCAACTACCTAACAAACTGCAGTGTGTGAGCATTGGCTAGTCATAAAAGATGCAATCAGGTCATGGAGTTGGAGCAGTGTCTTAGAGTTCCTTGCTTTGCTAAGCATAACTCTTTAGCTGCAGCGGGTGGGGTGGCTGAATTTGAAGCATCTTGGAAGACAACTTTGTGGGCCTAATGCAGTAATTATTTACCAACAAATAACAAAGAATTTCAGTATTTAATAGTTAGTGTATCTATAACTGGTACCTACCAGTCTAGTGTGGGAATCATCAAAATCCTTTTAATCCTGAGCTCATCGTGAACAAAGCATGGCTTATTAAACTAGCAGAACATGACAAACTTGAAGAAATGTCCTTAAATTCTACGCATATATTTTTTCTTTCAGTCATACAAGAATTATTTATTGAATATGTGTTATATGATGGAGACTGGGTGGCAGGAGGGTAGTAGGATGAAGAATGTAGACTGCTTCTTGCTTTTAGGAAGATTACAGTGTAGGATGAAGTCAAACAATACAAAAATTACACAAATAACTTTGTAATTTCAATTGTGATAAATGTTACAAAAAAAGTGAAGAAGCCTCTGAGGGGGATCGTTAATTAAATTTTTCCTTGTCTTTGAGCATCTATGTACCCTTTCTATGGCATATCCACAAGTGACATCTGACAGTAACATCACTCATAAGGCGTGTTGGAGGGAATATTAATGAAAATTTTTAGCAAATAAAATTTACTATATAAATTCCAAATGATTCCTTTAAATCTTAGAATGCTTTACATTAGAGAGTTATATGTTATATTTAGCTTTTTAATGGATTGTTTTCATAGCTTAGTTTCGAAGAAAGAGAAGTCAGCCTCTCAATTAAAATGTGAATTTGAATTGGTAAACTTGAGGGATCTATTGAAATAAAATTGTTTATGAAAAATGATACTTACCTGTTATATCAGTTGAAGGGTTTATTTCCAGGTTTCCAGAATTATTCAGCATTTGTTGTAAAACAGACTGAATTCTGCTTTTCAGTGATGCTTCATTGTTATTTCTAGTGAATCGAAATTTCATGACAACATCTGCTTTCACACCACTACCATCTTGCCTGTAAATCATAAAGATATTTTTAAAAATGAACATGATAATTTTTCACCATCCTGCTTATATACTCTTCTTAATTAAACCTTTTTAAAGATTTTATTTGCAGAATTTAACTTTAGACAGATCTCTGTAATAGTGTTGCATACATAATATTATATCACGATGCTATCTCACAAATTTGATTGCAATGCACAGAACACTGTACTCACCATAGTACAACTGATTTTGAAGTTATAATGCCAGAATTTTACAGTGTAACTTTGGATAAGTTATGTAAGTTTCTTAATGTTTCTGTATCTAAGTCTCTTCACATGTAAAATGGGTTGTTATAAAGACTAGACGAATTACTATATGCAAAACTTCAAAGAAGAATGAATACCATACAGTAAGTGTGCTATAAATATTAGCTATTCTTAGACTTCACCAATGTTATTAAAAATAATCTCCTTAAACAAATTCATAAAGTGATGAGGTTCTAAATTTATGTGAGTTAGAGATTCAACTTAATTTCTTGGTACCTAGACCATTCATCTGGCTACAACAGCAAGTTTTAGCTTTTGTCATGTATTAAGATTTCATTACTCATTTTAATTAATCATAAATATTTGTCACAATAAACCTTGATGACTTGATTAAATATTCTGATTATCTAAAACCTCAGTAATTCCCATTTTCTTCCATGAAAATTACCTCATAACCACTTCCTCCAGCTGACATTGGCTGTCTTCTTTTCTGAAAAAGTACTTTAAACATATTTGGTTTTGAGGCTCTCATATTCCCTCTTGGCTTTTTGCTATCACCTCCATGACCAGCTCTAACTTAATATTCATTCCAGAAACTAATTTAACATTTATTTTAAAAAATTTTAGATAAGCACCTTCTTGTGCTAGGCACTATTATAAGCTTCAGAAATTATCTGTGACTAAGATTCAGAGTTGCCATATGGGTCTGGCAGTTTAGATGCAGAAACAGGCACTGAACAAATAATTACAACTTCCATATCTAGCAACATGGAAGCCTAAATAATTTTAGAAAACATTTTCCATACAAAACAAGTAGAAATGCCAGATAATATACAATAAATTCCATTTCAAATGCAAGGCTGGGCTCATAAAAAGTAAGAAAAATCCTGGAAGGCCAAAAATAAAGAAGAATGTGAATAGTATGTGGTAAGACTAGAATATTCCACAGGCTTACATTTAGCATTTACATAGAGACTGGAGATGGGACCTTGGGCTAGTGCAAAATTGGAAGCTGAACTTGAGGTTTTAGAATAAGGCCAGGAGTCTCAAAGAACTAAACCCCAATAACAGCATGAACTAGAATGAAAAAAACATGCTTGTCATCTCATAAAAAATAAATTTATCTGTTTCCAAGATCCAGCTTTAAATTAAGAAAAAGAATAAGTATCACCTAAGAATTCATAATCATGGACCTAGCTGTATGAAGTCTGAATCTTCATTAATACTACGTGAATACTCCCAGAACCTTTAAACTAAGGAAATAACAACAAAAAAATTCCATGTGCTGCTGATTCTTCTAGAATGTCTGACAGATGCAACTGCTCTGGAGGTAGACGTGTTAAGTCTAGGTTGTACAGGGTCCCAAATGATATGAAATGTAAGCATACAATTTCAATGGTAGACAATACATCATGAGGTATGTATTAGTTCGTTCTCAAGGTGCTTTAAAGAACTGTGCGAGACCGGGTAATTCATAAAGAAAAGTGGTCCACATGGCTGGGGAGGCCTCAGGAAATATATCATCATGGCAGAGGGGAAGCAAACACATCTTTCTTACATGGTGGCAGGAAAAAGGAGAGCAGAGCGAAGGGGGGAAAGCCCCTATAATCTAATCACCTCCCACAAGGTCCCTCTCATGACATGTGTGGATTTTGGGAACAAGAATTCAAGATGAGATTTTGGCGGGGGCACAGCCAAACCATACCAACATAGAATCAAAGTAACAAAAAGATCATTCTCAAAAATGTCACATAATAGAATTAACAAACAAGTAAGTATATTTGAAATGACAAATGACATAAAAAAGGAAATCATAGAAATGAGATTAAGTAGAAAACATTATTTATTTATTTATTTATTTATTTATTTATTTATTTGAGACAGTGTCTCACTCTGTCGCCAGGTGCCAGGCTGGAGTGCAGTGGCACAACCTCGGCTCACTGCAAACCTCCGCCTCCTGGGTTCAAGCACTTCTCCTGCCTCAGCCTCCCTAGAAGCTGAGACTACAGGCCCGCACCACCACACACATCTAATTTTTGTATTTTTTAGTAGAGATGGGGTTTCACCATGTTGGCCAGGATGGTCTCAATCTCTTGACCTCGTGATCCACCTGCCTTGGCCTCCCAAAGTGCTGGGATTACAGGTGTCAGCCACTGCACCCGCCCAGAAAACACTATTTTTAAAAGATCACCTAGTATCTGATAGCACAACAGAGTGACTATGGTCAATGATAACTTAATTGTACATTTAAAAATAACTAAAAGAATATAATTAGACTGCTTGTAACACAAACGATAAAGGACTGTCTGAGGGAATAGATACTCCATTTTACACAATGGGATTATTATGCATTGCATGCTTGTATCAAAACATCTCATGTACCCCACAGATACATACAACTACTGTGTACCCACAAGAATTAAAATATTAATTTAAAAGGCCAGGCAGATTCTCAAAAGAAAAAAATAGAATTTGCAGATAGGAAAACATACTCATTGAAATTGAAAATGCAATAAATGGGTTACACAGAATACAAGTCAAAGCTGAAGGGAAATTAGTTATCTGAAAGAGATGAAGAAATTATACAGAATCTAACACAGATAAAAGATAAAATAGAGATTGAGAGACATGATAAAGTTCCATGTATACCTAAAGCAATGCTAAAAAGGAGCCCCCCCAAAAATAAAGAAGCAGTTATACTGGAAGAGATCATGAGAATTATCCATGCGATGGTATCAAGTAGATGGCTGCATATATTCATGTCTAGAGACAAAAGAGGACTGGCCTAGAGTTACAAATTTGAGAGCACTCAGCATATGGGTGGCAGTGAAGGCCAATGAAAAAGAGAGTGTGACCTGAGAAGATGAGAGGCCTAATGCACAGACTGATGTTCAGCAACATTTGAGGAATAGAGACGTAGGAGCTAGTAAAGGAAATCAAGAAGGAGTACCTAGGGAGGTAAGGGGAGAATCAGGGTGTACAAGGCCATACAAACGAAGGGATAGTCCTATTTCAAGGAGTGACAGGCCAACAGTACCAAATACTCCTGAGCGGTCCAAGAATAGGACTGATGTGGTTTCTTTGGATTTTGTTATGTGGATGTCATGGATGAATTGACAAGAGCGGTTTATATTTGGTGGTGGTATCGAAGCCAGGTTGCAGAGGATTGAGTGATAAGCGGGAAGTGGACAAAGGAGAGAAAATGCAGAAGGCTCATGTAGTCCTACAGGTTTTCACAGCTTACTCACTTTTGAGCATTAGTGGCTGATATAGATACTCACAAGAAAGTACTAAGTGAATGTGCACTGAATCGACTGAAAGTTGTTTTGGAAAATACCCTTCTCGTGGAGTCTTCTTATCCCTTTAGCTCTTCAAAACTTACCTGACCAGGCCTCTGTGCTCTGGATACTTACTAGGTGACTCTCCAGAGAATAAGAATTAATTTTTTTGTGATGCTAGTATTGGAGAAGGAATTAGTATAATTCCTCTTCTACCAAAGAACTTTTGCAAATTATTTGAAGGATAGAGCAATGTGGTCATTTGAGACATTTGAGGTGAGTCAGTTAAGGTGACTATTTCAGGTGGAAAGGCTGGTTTCATCGCATCATATTTAACTAAGGCAGGAATGGCAAATAACTATCATGCATGCTGCTACTCCTCCTAGTACTAATTCATGATAGACATGCCTTGGATATGGCCATAATACCCTTTTATTATATAGCACATTGGGCAGATTTAAAAAAAAGCCACGTTTGATGTTGGTCATGGTGTTTTTATCTTGGATGGATACGCCCAAACCACAGCACTGTACAACTCAAGGAGGGACTGTTTACATAAATTGCACTGTGAGTGATATCCACTGGAGCTTTACAGTAGGCTGGCCTTGTTACTGCGCCTTTGCCCCAAACTCTTTCTTCGCCCTTTCTTCCTCCTCCCACTAAGAATAGATGTAATATGGTTATTTACATTAGTAGTTAAATAGACATATGTTTGACTTTTTTGGCATTGTTTTTTAAGCTGACTAAAATACGGTTTTCATAACATTGCAACAACCTATCTGAACATACAATTTACTATTCATTCTGTGACAAAAAATCAAATATGCCACATTGTGTCTATACTTAAATATTTTTTATATAGTTCCACTCACCTCAGTTTGACAACATGAGCTCTGATGAACTGATTTCTTAAATTTGATTCTTTGAATGTTTTAGTAATCTGTAGAAAGAAAGTGGGGAAACTCTCTGTAATTACAGTTCTTCTTCTCCTTCCTCTCAGCTTTGCAACTGAGACATGTTAATGAAGAGTAGAAAATTAAATTTTCACTTTAGTTCAACCCAATTCCATCGCAAAACACATGGGATGATTTGGGCAGGTTCTGCAAGCTTTCGATGCAGTGCCTATTCATTCCTGCATCTGTTACACGGAGATGATGCTGGACAGGTTATGTTTTTGCTAGAAATCATTTTAAACACGTCAAATGTTTTACTCTGAGGGGTTATGTTATATGACTTGGTGGCTGTTACTAACGGCTTGGGGCAGGAATTATGCCAGCATGAGGGAAGTCCTCTGACACAACTCAAAATGTGTGATCCCCAAAAATTGCTTTTTAATGGATGAAACCTGATTAAACTGGACTAAAATGAGTAGCAATGGAAAATTTGAAGAGAACAGGAGAAGAAAGCAAAGAGCAGTTTTTTTTTCTTTTTTTGTCATTTATTTCTGATTCATGCCTAAGCACCAGAGACTTTTTTTTAGCATCAATTGGTAATTTCCTTTTTAATTTTTTTAGAAATTGAATCTCACTATGTTGTCCAGGTTCAAGCGATACTCCTGTCTCAGCCTCCTGAGTAGCTGTGACTACAGGTACCCACCACCACATCTGGCTAATTATAAATTATATGCATGTAATAATACTGTGCTATTAACAAGATACATTATAAAATATTTATAAAATTAGAAATTAAAAAGACTGAGTTATAAAATAAATACTTAGGTATTTTATTTTTTAATAATAATATTTTTGGTATTACAGTATGACTGGATAGAATTTATAATTTTTGAACATTGTCATAAAATGGTTCAAAGGTCTGATTCTAAGTTTAATTTCAATACTTGATTTTAAGAACTGAAAAAGTTTCCACATGATTGCCTGGCCCCACGTGCATGAAGTTTACCATTGGCAGAATTCATTCTTTCGTGACACTAAGTTGTCAGTCTCACTCATCATGCAAATATTTGTTAAAATTAAGCAAATGAATTTCCATTTTCCGTGATGTCAATTGGTTGTCCTTGCAAACCAATTGAAAGATGTTGTGTTTTATATATTTTTTAAAGAAATGTGTACAAAATCTATTAAACATTATAGTTAATTTTTTCTCCCAAATTTTTATGTGTTCATGTCAGAGAACTTTTACAGATAACATACTTTATATGATTTTCAGCAAGACAAAGCAAAAGAAAACCCAATCACCTAATAATGGACATATTGCTAAACGTATTTTCAGTCTTCTCTCTATAGCATGAATTTTATCTAAGAAGTGAATTTTTTTTTTTTGAGACAGATTCTGGCTCTGTCACCCAGGCTGGAGTGCAATGGGTGATCTTGGCTCACTGCAACCTCCGCCTCCTGGGTTCAAGCAATTCTCTTGCCTCAGCCTCCCAAGTAGCTGAGATTATAGACACCCACCATCATGTCTGGTTAATTTTTGCAGAGATGGGGTTTCACCATGTTGGCCAGGCTGGTCTTGAACTCTTGACCTCAGGTGATCCGCCCACCTTGGCCTCCCAAAGTGCTGGGATTACAGGCTTGAGCCACCACACCTGGCCTTAAAAAGTGATTTTCTGATACACAGACCTTGAGGGAAAAGGTTGTGTGTGTTTGTTGCAATGTTACTCCTGATGGCAAAGGAGAGTTTTAATGACTCAGTTGATCCCAGGTATTAATCCTGATTGAAGTCTTCTGTTTTATTTGGAGAAAACCCTTTAAGTAGAATGCATTCATAGTTTTGATACATGTACTTATTTCTAAATGGCCTCATTCATTTACTTATTCAACAACTGTTTTTGAGCATCTCTTGTGTGCCACCCCGCTTTCTGTCAGGTATTAAAATACAACAATGGATAGAAAACAGTAATCTGGCCATTGTGAGCTTACATCTAATGGAGGGAAATCAGAACTAATCAAATCATCATTCACAATTAAGTAAAACCATAACTGTGAAAAGTGCAACAATACAGTAGAGGGACCTGAGCCCATTAATGATATTAGAGAGATATCTCAAAGGAAATGCTTATTGAGCTGAGATTTTCAGGAAGAATCAGACTTAGCTGGTTAAAGAGGAAGATAACAAATCCTTGGTGGAATGAATGGCGCATGCACAGTTCTGAGGTGGGAAGAAACGGGTTGTGCTTAAGTAATGAAAGAAGGTCAGCGCAACTGCGCTATGGAGAGCAAGCAGGCTAGGGTAACAGGAAAGTCCACAGCATGCCAGTCTTTGCACTGGAAGCATTTGGTCTTTATCATAAACACTGGGAAGCCACAAAAGTGTTTTAAACAAGAGGATAATATAGTCAGATTTGCAATATGAGAACAATCTCTCTTGCTGCATATAGATAATCAGTTTTAGAGAAAAATAATGCAAATGAACAGATTAGTTTTGTCGCTATTTTGGTACCCTGGGGTAGAGGCGATGGCTTGGATAGTCATGGCAGCAATGAATATGGAGAGAGGTGAATAAATTTAAAGGAAATACAGGGAAGAAAATGAACAGCGGCTGGCGATGGATTGGATATTTAGAATGATCATAGAATTTTAAGGATGAATTATAGGTTTCTGATTTGGATAGTTAATAAATGGTATTGTTATTAATAGGGATAGGTATTGTTGGTAGAAAGCTAGGATGGTGTGGGGATATCATGAGTTTGATTTTGAGAGATAATATATTTGAGTTGTTTTGAAAGAGCCATGTAAGGATTTTGAGCTGGCAACTGGAGTGCAGACGAACAGCCTGGGCTGGAAATATAGTGAATCATTGGTGTGTAAGTAGAGGTTGAAGTAATGAGCATGTATGGGGTCATAGGAGAGGTGGGCATAAGCCAAAGCCTTGAGGTATTTCAACATTTAATGGCAGTGTAGAGGAGGGTGAGCCTGTAAAGAACATAGAGAAGTAATGACCAGTGAGACAGGCTGAGAAAAAGAGGTGAATGAGTGGCATGAGTATCTCTCATTAAAATCACACAATCACAGACTTTTTGTATAAGAATGTACTATGCAAATTATCTAGTCCAATAATTTTATTTTACTTATGAATGATAAGTGAATTGCTAAATAAAATAGAAGATTCTGAGACTATTCCAATGCTCATTCAGTGTTATCACTTTGTCTATGGGATAAGGATAATAATATTACTCATGTTATCATGAAAAATGGTATGATCCTTGGATTTTGAGTTAAGAGACCCTGGTTTGAATTCTGGTTATACCACCTTCCAGCTCAGTGGCCTTTGTTGTTTTTCTTAATCTCACAGTCTTTACTTACCAGTCTATACACATGATTTGTTAATTTTTATGGCTGTTGCGAAATAAAGGTTAGATAATATATGTCAAAATGCTTTGTAAACTATAAAGCACTGTATTAGAGTACTATTTATGTAACATTTTAAGTGTTCAAACTCTTTCTACAAAAGGATACATATGTAAGATTAACTAGGGAAGTCATACATCAGAAAAATTTTGAGGAAATCTTGAAATACTAAATATATTGTTAAGCCACAGTACTCTAAATATCCTGGTACTGGTTCAGGCAAAGATTAATTACAGAAAGAGATTAGAGTACAGAAAAAAAGACAAGGAAAAATTTACTGTATGATAAAGGTGACATGACAAATCAACTGCACTATTTAACACACGTAGTGTTTAATAGTGTGTTAAGTAGGTGTTTAGAAGGTGGCCTCTCAGATACCAAATCTGCTGGTGCATTAACTTTGACTTCTCTAAATTTCTGTTGTTCACGTGCCACCAGTCTATGGCATTTTGTTGTAGCAGCCTGAACAGATGAAGACAGCAACTGACAATAAACTTTGTGTGGGGAAAAAAAAGGTCCTGAGTTAGGAATAGATATAAACTCCTGGGGGTGGAAGGAAGTCCCAGGGATGCTAAGGCTCCTGCAGAGGGAGGAAGGCCCCTGCCAGAAGCTGACACCCCAGGGAAGTGCAGCAGCAGGGGCTCAGTGCCAGCTCTGGTGGGGTGACAGTCCAGAGGAGAAGAAGGGTTTCTGTGCACTTGGAGAGGCAGAGCCCCAGGTCTGCATTGTTAGGATCTGCCTCCAAGGGGACTTGTGCAGTGTCAGTATGTGTGTGTGCCCTTGCATGTGTGCCTTCATTAGTCTTTAAATCCCAATCAATCAATCAATCTTATATTTCACTCCCTTTCTCCACTGTGCCTGACATTTTTAGCATTCAGCCTTAAAAAGCCCAAATCCCAAAGTTTCACCATTTTGTAGTACTTTACAACTTACAGATGGCTGCACACACACTCATTCATTATTTACAGCTCAGTAGATCTTACTGTACCCATGTGGCAGGTAAAGAAAAAGCCTGTGACCCTTTGAGTGACTTGCCTGGAAGTGGAGGAAATCAAACCAGGCCTTTGACTACTTGCCCAGGGCCATTTCTCCTGCCCCAGAGCAAACATTTACACACAGGCTGAGAGCTTTGGAAATGTACTGCAGAGGGAGCTGGTGCTGTCCTGGCACTGACTCTGTTCCCTGCTATCGTATGTGTCCGGGAAGATGCACTGGTTTTAATGGAGATCTACTGCAGCCATTCTGTCCTCTCTGTGCATTCTCTTAGGGGGTCCAGCGTCACGGATTCAAGATAAGTGGCATAAATAAAGCTACATTACTTAAACCAGCAAGTGGTTCAGAAAATACACTCTCAAACAACTGGAGATCCTGATCTCTAGGAATAATAAATTTCACCCATCTCCCAATTCTTGACTGGGCTTGTGTGTAAAGGTAGGAAATGGCAGAGAGACAGCTCTGCAGAGAGATGCTAGGACAAAAAATATCAAAAGATCTCATCTTTCCAGAGCCACTGGTGATTTGCTGTCCTCCACTGAGGGAGGAGCACCTCCTAGCCTTGCCTAGACTGTAAATCTGAAGTGGTTGGGCTGGAAACATGGCTGAGGAGCAGTTCGTTAGAGACTGTTCATTTTGTGTCTTTATTGCTGGCTCCAGCCTCGATCGTTCTCTGAGGTGGTCTAGGCATCCATTCCTTTGCCCACTGAATCACTCTGCTGAGATGTCCACAGTGAACTTTCGTCTCCCTGAACAACCTGCTTTCACTTTGGTTTCCTCTTCTAGCTAATGGCACCACCATCTACCCAAGTTAGACAGTTCTGTGTCAGTGTTAACCTGTCACCTCTCATCCTGTCTTCTAGTCCATTGCCAAGTTCTGTGGCTCCTACCTTAAACCCATGCTTTCCTCTCTATTCCCTGGCAGCACTCCTAGTGCCTGGTGTGTCTCTGGTTTGGCCCTTGTGGGTGCTGCTCTGCTGCCCTCCCGCCCACCTTTCGACTCTAGTACCACTCACACCAACAAGGAGGTGGGGCAACTCATACCCAGTGGTGGAGGATGGATGCTTAGGGCCCACCTCCTGCCCCCTGCCTCGGGCTCCCTTCAGTCTTTTGTGGCAACAGCTGCAGTTTGACTCTGTCTCTGCCCAGTGCTGCTTCCTTCTCTTCCTGAAGGTATTGGTTGAAAGAGACACTCCCTGCATGCAAGTCTCAGAGCCTTCTTTCCTGGGAACCTAACCTGTAATACTTGGTGCCTGGATAGTCCTAGGAAGCAAACTAAAATGTGGTTAGAATTGGAAACCCTCCTGCGGTTTCAATAGAGGAGCCTACCATTGGTGGGAGATGAGCACTGAAAGCTTTGAGTGGGGCTCCAAGGAGCAAAAGGACCAGGCTGCACTGGCAGGCTTGTTAAAACACAGATTTCTAGGCCCCAGCATCAGATTTCTGACTTAGTAGGTCTTGGTAAACCCAAGAATTTGCATTTCTAACAATTTCTAGGTGATGCTAGAGACCATACTTCAAAAACCACTAAGTTAATCTTCAGTGAGAACCATCACAGCTGGAGGACTGAATCATAAGCTTATTTAACACATTTTTTCTCTATAAGCAAGCATCATTGAAAACCAAGTTATGAGAAGACTGAAGGGTGAGCACAGACTAAAGCAAGAGAAGTTAGATATATCATTTAAATGTTTAATGAGATGAGAATGAACAGGTGAATCAGAATGGTTTGGGAGGAGAATCTAGGGCAGGAGCCAGACTTAAGCATCAGTCCTGCCGAATGTTGTAGACATACAAAAATGGAATGGATACGGAGCTGTCCTCATGGAGCTTAGGCTAACATGAAAAATTAAACCAGTCTACAAATATTTATAATATAAAATATATGGAGGTATGTGGCATGAGATCAACATAGATATGATTTTGTGGTGAGGTGACGTGGAAGGAGGATTAATAATATACAATCATAGAGATCAGAGGGAGTTTCTTATAAAAGATGGCTTTTGAGGTTGACTATAAGAATAAATAGGACACACAATGACTGAAATATGAGCCAAAGCATAGACATGAGAAGGTGCTTAGCTAACAAGTTTGAATTATACTTTGTAGGCAAAAAGTCTTAAGCTGGAGGTAACATTAAGGAAACAGGCTGTGAGAGATTTGTATTCAGAAGCGTGTAAATTAGATTAGAAAGAAAAGAGCCTGCACACAGTGAGAACAGTTAGAAGCTCATTGCAGTGGTTCAGAAAGCACCAAGGGATTAAAAACCTGGTAAGAATGTTCTAGAAAACACAGAAAGGCTGATAAAACTTTATCTTGAGCTCACCAAAGCCAACCCTGCCAGGTGACTTGGTTACATGCTAAAATTTTAGAACCATTGAATTCCTTTATATCCTTAGGACATTTTTTGAAAAGGCAAGGGTAAGTGAGCGACACTGAGACTGGTCAGCTCTGACTCTGCAATGCTAAAGGGCAGCCCCTGGTGTGTGGTGATACATGAATGTTAAAAGTTCACTTGTGAGGTTTCCTGGCAGGTAGCCAGAGGGCCTCTTCAAGTTAGAGCCCAAAATGGCTTTGCATATTTCTGTTCAAACTTCTATGTCTATCATTGAAACAAGGTGTAATGTTGTCCAAACTATGTTATTACTGATATGGTAAACCCATCTTTGAACACCTCCTGCCTTGTGTCTTTAGTTGAATAAGGAACAAGGAAGAGGGCAAAATGAAAAGAATTTAAAAAGACAATGTGAATGCTTAGTCACACAAACAAAAATCTTTCAGTATTTGAAGTCATAAGCAAATAAAATGCATATTTGCTCATGGCCTTTCTAACACATTTTACTCATGACAAAGATGTCAATAAGAACCGGTACCCTAGTAAACTAAATTGATAAAAGCAGAGAGAAACACATGTTTCACCATGCAAGGAAGTAAAATATGTAGAGCACCTAGCGACTGAAAATATTTTACAAAATATTAGGTTTATTATTGTGTTCATTTTATAATGGAACAAAGAGCAAAGATAAACATTAACTTACCAGAGATTCAATTCTTCCACTCAAAGTCCTGTATTCTGGTGTAGCTGGTGAATTTAACTGACTATTATATTCAACATTAAGGAGTTCAAAACTGCTTTTGTAAAAATAAGATTTTTGATCTGGAAAAGATTAAAAGGCAGGGTCAGTCTTACTTTACTAAGTAGTTGAATCTTTAATTTATTCAGGACTATGGGAGGCTATATTATAGAATTACAAAAATTTGCTTCCTTTGAAAGAAAGAAAAAGTTCTATGCTTAATGTAAGTGTAATTATGATAAAATTATTATTTTTTTCAATTTTTAAAAAGATTGGCAAAGCCAGAGTGGTATAGATGTTTAAAAATCAGAGTGGAATTGTTATATGAGAAATTAAAAATTGTCAGAAATACTGTAATTTTTATTTTTGCTATATTTTAAGGGAGATTTGTGGTATATTCATTCAGAAAATATTAATGAATGTTTGTAATATACTATAATTCATTTATCATTAAGAAAGAACCCAAAGTATGAAATTTTAGAAAATTATTTCAAATAATATTCTTTGTAGAAGAGTTAGTGATTTGCTATTAGTTTTTCTGGAGTAAGCTAGAAAATAAGTCTTCTGACAAGATATCTAATCTAGTAATCCAATGTAAATCATTTTCATCAAAAGGCACCTTGCAAAATAAAAAACTAGAACAGACCAGTAACAAGTTATACGACTGAGTCAGTAATAAAATGTCTCCTAGTAAAGAAATGTCCAGGACCAATGGCTTTATTACCATTCTACCAAACGTTTAAAGAAGAACTAACACCAGTTTTTCTTCAAACTATTCAAAAACATCAAACAGGGGGGAGTTCTCTCCAACTCATTCTATGAAGCCAGTATTACTCTGATAGAAAACCAGACAAGGACACAATAAAAAAAAAATACTACAGGCCAGGTGTAGTGGCTCACACCTGCAATCCCAGTACTTTGGGAGGCCAAGGCGTGTGGATCATGAGGTCAGGAGTTTGAGACCAGCCTGACCAACATGGTAAAACCTCATCTCTACTAAAAATATAAAAATTAGCCAGGTGTGGTGGTGGGTGCCTGTAATCCCAGCTACTCAGGAGGCTGCAACAGAAGAATTGCTTGAACCCAGGAGGTGGAGCTTGCAGTGAGCCAAGATTGTGCCACTGCATGCCAGTCTGGGTAACAGAGCAAGACTCCATCTCAGAAAAAAACAAAAAAACAAACAAAACAAAAACATACAGAAAGACTACAGGTTAGTATTACTGACGAACACAGAGGCAAAAATCCTCAACAAAATACTATCAAATTGAATCCAACAGCATATCAAAAAGATAATATACCACAGCCAACTGGATTTATCTCAGAGATACAAGAATGGTTCAACATATGCAAATCAATAAACAATATATCACATCAACAGAATGAAGACAAAAACCACGTGATCATCTCAATAGATGTTCAATAGATTGAATATCCCATCATGACAAAAACTCTCAAAAAACTAGGCATAGAAGAGACATACCTCAGCAATATAAAGGCTGACCAACCCACAGCTAACATTTTACCAAATTGGGAAAAGCTGAAAGCTTTTCCTCTAAGAACTGAAACAAGACAAGGATGTCCACTTTCATCACTTATTCAACATAGTACTGGAAGTCCTAACTAGAGCAATCAGATGAGAGAGAGAAATAAAAAGGCATTCAGATTGGAAAAGAAATTACATATTCAGATTGTTCCTTTTTGCAGATTATATAATATTATACCCAGAAAAACCTAAAGACTCCACCAAAAAACTCTTAGCTCTGATATACAATTTCAATAAAAGTTGCAGGATACAAAATCAACCTACAAAAATCTTCAGCATTTCTATACATCAACAATGAAATAGCTAAGAAAAAATCAAGAAGGCAATTCCATCTTCTACAAGGAAAACTGCAAAACACTTATAAAAGAAATGGAAGAGGACACAAATGGAAAGATATTCCTTGCTCATGGCTTGAAAGAATTGATGTCATTTAAATGACTGTACTCTTCAAAGCAATCTATACATTCAATGCAATCCCTATCAAAATACCAACATCATTTTTCACAGAAATAGAAAAAAACCATCTTAAAATTTGGATGAAACAAACAAAAAAGAGCCCAAATAGTCAAATCAAAACTGATAAGAAAGAACAAATCTGGAGAAATCACACTACCTGACATCAAACTATACTCTAAGGCTATAGTAACCAAAATAGCATGGTATTGGTATAAAAACAGACACATAGACCAATAAAATAGAATAGAGAGCCCAGAAGGAAATTTATGTGCAGCCAACTGAGTTTCAACAAAGGTGTTAAGAACATACAATGAGGAAAGCACAGTCTTTTCAAGACATGGTACTAAGAAAATTGGATATCCATTTGCAGAAGAATGAAATTGGACCCTTATCTCTCACTATATACAAAAATCAACACAAGATAATTAAATACTTCAATGTAAGATCTAAAACTAGGAGAACTATTAGAAAAAAACAGGGGGAAACACTTCATGTCTTTAGTCTGAGGAAATGACTTATGGCTATGACCTGAAAAGTACAGACAACAAAAAAATAACTAGACAAATGGGAATTAATTAAACTAGAAAGCTTCTGCACAGCAAAGGGAACAACCAACAGGGTGGAAGGACAACCTGTTGAATTGGAAAAAATATTTGCCAACTGTTTTTCTGACTAGAGACTAATGCCTAGAATATACAAGGACTCAAACAACTCAACATTAAAAAAAATAAAAATTACATTAAGAAGTGGGCAAAGAACATGATGAACATTTCTCAGAATAAGACATACAAAATGTCAACAGGTATATGAAAAGTGCTCAACATTACTAATCATCAGAGAAATGCAAATCAAAACCACAAAGAGATATCATCTCGCCTTAGTTAAGATTACTATTACCAAAAAGACAGAAAATAACAGATGCTGGTGAGAATGGAGAGAGAAAAAAATTATTATATACTGCTGGTGGAAATGTAAATTAGTGCAGCCATTATGGAAAATGGTATGGCGATTTCTCATAAAACTAAAACAGAATTACCATATGATCCAGCAATCCCACTACTGGGTACTTATCCAAAAGAAAAGAAATCAGCATGTCAAAGAGATACTTGTGTGTTTATCTCAGCACTGTTCACAATAGCCAAGATGTAGAATCGACCTACATGTCCATCAAAAAATGAATGGATAAAGAAAATATGATATATATATATATACACACACACAATGGAATGCAATTTGGCCATAAAAAGAATGAAATCCTACCATTGCAGCAACATGAATGGAACTGGATGTCATTGTGCCAAGTGAGATAAACCAGGCACAGAAAGACAAAATTAGCCAGGCAAGGTGGCTCATGCCTGTAATCCCAGTACTTGGGGAGGCAGAGGTGAGAAGGTCACTTGAATTCAGGAATTTGAGACCAGCCTGGGCAGCAAAGTGTGACCACATCTCTACTACTAAAAAAAAAAAAGAATAAAAAAGAAAGACAAATATGTTCTAACTCATATGTGGGGGCTAAAAAGTTGATCTCATCAGTGTAGAGAGCAGAATGACAGATACTAGAGACTGGGAAAGGTAGAGGGGTGTGAGGGGGATTGAAGAGAGGTTGGCTAACAGGTATAAACATAGAGTTAGATAAACAGTGTAAGTTATATTGTTTAACAGCAGAGCAGAGTGACAACAGTTAACAATATATTATGTTTTTCAAAGCAGCTAGAAAAGAGAACTTGAGTTGTTCCAACACATAGAAATGATAAAAACCCAAAGTGATGTATTCCTCAAATACCCTGGCTTGATCATTACACATTCTATGCATGTAACAAAATATCATGTGTATCCCATAAATATGTAAAATGTTGTACATCAGTAAAGCAACAATAACAACAGCAATAACAACAAGGGTCTTCCAGAGGACCTATTCAGTTGTGTGGATAGAAAAATCTCTAAATCGTATCTGTACACAACTTGGAAACATTATGAAAATGTTCATAACCTAATGGAATCTCTCTCAGAATAAAAATCTCTACTTTCTTTTGATGCTTCATATGCATTACTTACACAGACAAATACCTTGGTAAGGGGCAAGTGTTGGAGATCCTGGGGAAAGGGTGGTTGTTTGTAGTGGAAGATAAAGTCATTTGGGGGCCTCAAGTGATCACTGGAACACAGTTTGCAGATTACTTACCAAGGGGCCTACTTTTTAAGCATGACAATATAGCATCATTAAAAGTAAAAATTCATTTTCATTGAATTCAGATTCATTTAATCTGAAACTCCATGTCATTTTTTTCTACTTCTGTAGTTCACATGAGGGATAGCTGAATTCAGGTGATTTGATAGCAAAATGCAGTCAAAAGCAAAATTTAGCCACAACCTTTACATTTGATTGGCTGAAATAATTGTATATCATTATTGGCATTTCTAATGTTGGTAATTTTAGTGCACCATTGGAAGTATTTCAACCTTTGCATAGTTAAGAATTTTTGCCTGTTTACAATTGGACATACTACAAGTTATGTTCTATCTCTTTTCCTCTTCACACTCACACATACCCATGTACACACCTGTATACCCATACAAATGATTTAAGTGATTTAATAGAATTATATTTGAAATAAAAATAACCTCAAAGTGAATTTTAAGTGAAGAAAAGATTCTAATGTATGATACTTTTTAGTAAAATTTAACACATTTTACATATCTATGGTAAAGCATCTGAAAGAGCCTTCACAGAGATTTTTAAGGAAAGTTGTTTATGAATGAGCATGGTATATGTATTCTTTATATTATTTTTATATTATTTTTTCTTGTCCATGTTGTCTATTTTTTTAGTGATATAATAATAAAAATTAAACAAAAGAGACAACTAAAGAACATAATGTTAAAAAAATTTGACTTTACCCCTTTTTACTTCTCAACTGAAATTTTATCTCCTGACCATCATAACGATTAGGCTTGTAAGACACTGTTTTCGGAAGACAGAGCATTATTTGTTAATAAGAATGGACAAATACTTAGGAACATCCAAATTTTAGGTATTGAAATTTAAAGTTCATTGCAATATTTCACTTTTATAATTTTATCTGATTATCAATGAAAGAAATCATAGTATTAATGAAAAACAAAATGAGTAAATTTTGGCATCAGAAAATTGAGAGTTTTTGTTTCCTTTGGATAGAATAATTCTTTTCTGAGTAACGATGTTTGGTTTACTCAAAAGGTATGTTTGGGGCACTAAAAATGGCCAAAATAGGAAAGAGAAAAAATACTGATTGAGGAAAAATACAGACATGAATTGTATTTAGGGAAGAATTACAAGTAAGATATATAATCACATTATATTAAGCAATAAAAGCAGTAATAAATGAAATAATGCCAAACTAAATCTGATATTATATGTAGTTATTAAATCTGAAGAGTAATAATGTTCTGGTACTTACCAAAAGCTAAAAAGTAAACGAGTAGAGCTATGGTCACTGCAAGGATCACTACCGCTGTGACGACAATGAAACATACTACATACGGATTCAGAAATCTTGAAGTTGATGATACACGTGCTGGCCTTGCAAGAGAAAGAGATCAAAAAAAGTCATTCATTTCACACATCATTTTAGTGCTCATGATTTTCTTCTTTCTTGGTGTCTTATCTTGCACACGGTTCTAGCCATAGAAATATATTCCTAGAAATGAAACTGAACTTAACAGGGTTGTCCTTGGTGTTTTTTTTTTTTTTTAAATTTCAAGTTCTTTTTTTTTTTTCAGCACAAAATGATTGAAATTCAAGTAGTCTGATGGAAGAATAAGGAAAGCTGACTTATGGTTTGGAATTGCTTTCCCTTCTGTCAACTGATAAAGTTTTCAAGGATAACAACAAATCATTCTCTGTTCTACTGCAATGCCTTCCAAAATACTACGCTGGACACTACTGTAGTAACCTTCTTTCCTTGAGCACCATCCCCAAGATTGTACTGAAGAGAGATCATTTGGGTGGGAAGAAGTGTGGAGGAAGATAAAGAAGCAGGGGTGGGGTTGTAAGGGGGTCAGAACAGTGGCATTTCTCATTACCAGATTCCCCCTATTATTGAAAATCGGCAGAGGCAGAGAACCAGGATCAGGGAGAATAGCAAGCACCTGAAATGAATTAGAACTGCTCCAACAGCCAATGATTTATGTGATTTATCATATTTTACCCATGAATTTGTACTAATACAAAGTCACACACACTCACACTGGGGAAGTCACCAGAGGAGCTGGGTGTGAATTCCAGTTTTACCCTTTGTTTGCTTGGAGGTCATATTGTCATTTATCTGAGATTTTCTTTATCTGAAAAATAGGAATAATAATACCTACCTCAAAAGGCTGTTTTGAAGATTAAGCGGGGTCATGTTATGTGTTATAAAGTATATTTTTCTAGTTCAATAGGTTATCCACTTGGCTGTGAATATCTTAAAGGTAAACATAATTTTCATGCCTATGTTTAACATAGGCAAAGTGTTTATCACTTTGTAGAATGCTTGGGTTATATAGGTGTTTTGTAAATATTTATGGTATTTATAAATATTTATTGCCTGTGTTAATTCTTGACATGTTTCAGATTTAAAAGCCTTAGTAGAGCTGAGAAGCAGTTATAGTTAGGCATATTCTAATTTTTATATTTTTCTATTTTGTTTTGTTAACATTCCGGTATAAGTGAGAAGGGAATGTTCTGAGGGTCTGTGCTGTGAGATACATTTCACTGCAGTGTTGCTTGGTATTGTTTGGGCTTTACCCAACTCACAGGCCTATAAAAGAGCACCTCTTGATATTTTGCATTGTGACACCTGCACATTGGATGCTGCATTGCTGGAACTAGTAACATTTCAGAAGATTGTTGGAAGCAGAAATAGATTTGCCAATTTTCCATTTCGTTGAATAAACATAGGACACTTTATAAAAATTGACCCTGTTCAAATATGATCACTTAAAAAAAAAGAGGATTTAAATATATAGCATAGGAAGAAAATAACCTCAGAATAATTTTTTAAATGCTGTAACTTTATGATATCTTTTTGCTACATTTGTCTTATTTGTTCATTTTGCTACACTAGTGAAAAGTTACTTTCACTGACATGGGTTGAGAGTCCAGTATTCAGCAACAGTTGGAGAAAATTGTCAGTTTGACATTTACTAACTATTTGAGTTTCAGTTTACCCGCTTGTTACCTTATGAGGTTATTGTGCCTGTTACAAGCAGTCACAAATGCATAATGTTTGGTATTTGTGATTTCAGTAATTATTAATGGCTGCTGAGTAGTGAAAGAGTCAAAGAGAGACAGAGTTGAAGGCAAATGTAACTCCAAAGGCTAAATAAATCTCAAATTGTTCTTTTCTGCAACAATTAGGGACTGATTATGTTTCCAGAGATAAACTGATATGTCAGGATCTGTAAGTGTGGGGTGAGAAGAACTGTAAACAAGGATTAAGTTGAAGGCTAAAATCCCCAAAAAATAAAATCAAAAGGCTAGAGACTATATATGCTTTAACTTGAATGAGCCTCCCTTGGGAATGACGTTACAGCCAATTTTGCTTTTAGTTCATGATAAACATCTTGAAGTCAATAACTGAAAAGCACTATCAGACATATGACTCAACAAAGAAAGGGTGTGGAGCCCAAATTACCTTAATCTCACAAGCCATAATTAATTACCTAAGAAAGAATTGTTCCACCCTGTAGAAACAACTGAAGAAATAGCTGCTGTCTTGTTAGCAGTGCAACTTATAGTTGAACCTCTGTACGTTGCTGCTAACACAAACTAAATTGTGCATAATATTTACTCTAAATATGTTTGTAAACAGTGAATTTTTATTCATAATGCAATGGAAACCTGTGCAAGAAAATATTTTGCTTTTAAAGCAGCATCCTGGTCAGTGAGATTTTTGGTGCTTGCATTTAAACAGCAAAGCAAATATTCAGTTGTGACCCATTTAACCAGTTTCCCTCTCTTTCTCTATTTTATTGACTTGAAAAAATTGCATGAGAATGGAAAATTTATCTTTTTATACTTTTATTGTGATAGCTTATCTGTCAGGCATTGTACATGTACATTGTCAATCTTCACTATCTTTTCATAGCCTTGTAAATTCTGTTATCATTGCATTTTAAATATAGGGAAGGTGAGGCTCAGAGAGTGAATAAGTTATGTTTATTCAGGAGTGACAGAGCTGGAAACAGAAACTAGGTAGATTTGAATAAAGAGACATGAACTTCCTCTCACATACACTTTCCTGGGTGTTTTACTTCACACTCCAGGGAATGGAACAGCTTTGGGTTTCATTTCTCTCCTGACCTCACCTGGGGGAAGCAAAGGGAATCAACATCTATTAATAATATTTCTTAAGATATATCTTCAGCCCAGACCTCTCTCTTTGAGCTCCACATCATCATTTCTAAGTACTAATTAAAAGTGTTCTGGATGCTTTACAACCACCTTAAATAGAAAAGTTCAAAATTGAACTTGGTATTTTTCCTGCCGTTGATGGTATGCCCAGGGTTGTATTAAACAATTTTTCTACAAGACATTTTTTCCAACTGAAACATAATCATTTCTTTCTTTTTGAGGTTTCCTTTGTTATAATATCAGCCATGTCTTTCAAATGAGAACCTGAGATACAAAAGATTTATTTAATTAATTTTAAACTTCTAAGCAGAGTGTTTAATTCCTACATCATAAAGCACTTGTAAGGGGATGTGAAAAGGGAGCTGGACTAGAGATAGGAGATGTGGATTCAAGTACTCCTTCTGTCAGGTATAAGCTATGTGATCTCACATTAATCATAACTATTTTAAGCTTCAGGTTTCAAAAAAAATTTTAAATAGTAAAGACAATAGCTTCCTCATAATTTGATTTTTTAAAATCAAATAAAACAATATATATGCCAATGATGTGTAAACTAAAGATCACTGGAATTTAAGGTATTATTATAGAGGAAACTGAAGTATAACAGCAAGATCTCTAGAACTGAAGATGCTTTCTGCCAGTAACTGTTGTGTGAGCTTGGATGAGTCCCTTTAATATTGTGGAATATTAGTCTTTGGTGACATGTTGGTGATAACAACAGTTATTGTACAGTACATTTTGTAAGAATTAGAGCAGATGACATGCATGCTGTATAAACTACAAAGGAGCTAGATAACCATAAAAAACTTCTGAGAAAAATAAATTTTTAATTAGTTTATTTATTACTGTTTATATTTTAACTTATACTATCAAGAGAAAAAACTGCGTTTCTTTAAAATATTCAGTTTTGCCTGTTTACCGATTTACCTATTTCACCTTTTCTCCACAATTTTTATCTTGCTCTATATCATTCTTATCACACAGATAACTTTATAGTAAAGAAGAGGAATGTGTCAACACCTACCTCCATTGAGGTACTTTTGGAGTAGAAGAGTCAATACTAGTTTTCTACTCTTCTGTAGTAACTAATTTCTTAACTCTCTAGACTGGCTCTGCAAGAAATGCTCAAAGGAATTCTTAACATGGGAATGAAAGGTCATTACTCAACTATCATAAAAACAAATGAAAATATAGAACTCACATGCCTTATAAAACAATTACACAAATGAGAAAGAGAAAGACATAAAATGGCAACACAACAGAACTCCACCAAACCATGTAGCTTTTAAAACAATTACAGAAATGACAAAGAGAAAAAAATCAAATGGCTACATGACAGAACTCCAACTATATGCTGCTTACAAAAAAACTTACCTTACTGATAAAGACACTTATAGACTAAAGGTAAAGGTATAGAAAAATGTATTTCACACAAATGAAAACCAAAACAGAGTGGAAGTAGCTATATTTATATCAGATAAAACAGGCTTTAAATCAACAACAGTAAAAAAAGCCAAAGAAAATTATTATATAATGATAACAGAGTCGACTCAACAAGAAGATATAACAATCCTAAATATATACATATCCAACACCACACCACCCATATTCATAAAACAAATATTACTATATGTAAGAAAAGAGATGGGCAGGAATACAATAATGATAGAGAACTTCAACACCCCCATTGACAGTACTGGACAGATTGTCAATACAGAAAATCAACAAAGAAACACTGGACTTAAATTGGACTTAGACCAAATGCACTTAACAGACATTTACAGAAAATTCTGTCCAGCTTTTACAGAATATACATTTTCATCAGTACATAAAACATTCTCTAAGATAGATCATATATTAGGCCACAAAATAAGCCTCAAGAAATTTTTAGGAATCAAAAATGAAAATATAGAACTCACATGCCTTATAAAACAATTACACAAATGAGAAAGAGAAAGACATAAAATGGCAACACAACAGAACTCCACCAAACCATGCAGCTTATAAAACAATTACAGAAATGACAAAGAGAAAAAAATCAAATGGCTACATGACAGAACTCCAACTATATGCTGCTTACAAAAAACTTACCTTACTGATAAAGACACTTATAGACTAAAGTATCTTCTAAAATTACAATGGACTAAAACTAGAAATCAATACCAGGAGGAACTCTTAAAACTATTCAAATACATGGAAAAAACAAAAAACATCATGCTCCTGAATGATCTTTGGTTCAATAACAAAATTAAGAGGAAATTATTTTAAAAATCTGAAATGGATGAAAATGGGGACAAAACATACAAAACCCTCTAAAATATAGCAAAAACAGTGCTAAGAGGGGATTTTATAGCATTAAATGCCAATGTCAAAAAAATTAAAAGGTCACATATTAACAACCCAATAATGCATCTTAAGGAACTAGAAAAACAAGAACAAACTGAACTCAAAACTAGCAGAAGAAAAGAAATAACAATGATTAGAGCAGAACTAAATAAAATTTAGACCAAAAAGTTACAAAGGATCAATGAAAGAAAAAGTTGGGTATTTGAAAATATGAAGAAAATTGATAGACTTCTAGCTAGACTAGCCAAGGGAAAAAAAAACCAGATTCAAATAAAATCAGAAAAAAAAAAAGGAGACCAATGCTACCAGAGAAATATAAAGATCATTAAGCACTACTATGAACAACTCTATGCTCACAAACTAGAAAACCTAGAGGAAATCAATAAATCCTGAAAACATATAACCAGGTAGAAATCTCCCAGGTTTAATCTACAGATTAAACCAGGCAAAAATAGAAATCCTGAACAGACCAATAATGAGTAAAACAATTTAATAAGAAAATAATATGTTTCAACATCAACAGCAACAAAAATCCCAAGACAAGATGCATTCATAGCCAAATTCTACCAGGTGTATAAACAAAAACTGATACCAATTCTAATGAAATTGTTCCAAAATATTGAGGGGAGGGAATCTTTCCTAACTCGTTCTATGACACCAGTATTACTCAGATACCAAAACCAGGCAAGGACACACACACACACACACACAAAGGGAAAACTATAGGCTAATATCCCTGATGAACATTATGTAAAGTTCTTCAACAAAATAATAGAAAACTGAATTCAACAACACATCAAAATGATAACATGCCATCGTCAACTGAGTTTTATTCCAAGGATGCAAGTATGATTCAACATAAACAAATTGATAAATGTTATTCACCATATAAACAGAATTAAAAACCATATTATCATCTCAATGGATACAAAAAAACTATTTGATAAAATGTAGCATCCCTTCTTGATAAAAACCCTCACAAACTAGGCATACAGGGAGCATACCTCAAAATGATAAAAGCCATATATGACAAACCCACAGGTAACATCATCCTGAATAGGGAAAAGTTGAAAGCATTCCACCTAAGAATTGGAACAAGGCAAGGATGCCCACTTTCATCACTTCTATTAAACACATTATATGAAGTCACAGAGGAGCTATCAGGTGAGAGAAAAAAGTAAAAGACATCCAACTTGGAAAAGAAGAAGTCAAATTATCTCTATTTGCTGACAGTGTGATCTTATACCTAGAAAATCCTTAAAACTACTCCAAGAGACTTCTAGATTTGATAAATGAATTCAGGAATGTCTCAGGATACAAAATCAATGTACTAAAATCAGTAGCATTTTTATACATCAATAATTAACAAGTGGAGAACCAAATCAAGAAGCCAATCCTATTTACAATAGATTAAAAAATAAAATACCTAGGAATATATTTAACCAAGAAGGTAAAAGATCTCTGCAAGGAAAACTACCAAACACTGATAAAAGAATTGGAGATTATACAAACAAATGGAAAACCACCCCATGCTCATGCATTGGAAAATCCAATGGCATTAAAATGACCATAATGCTCAAAGCAACCTACAAATTCAGTTAAATATCTATCAAAATACCAATGTTATTTTTTACAAAATTAGAAAAAAAACCCTAAAATTCGTATAAAACAACAACAAAAAAATCAACAAATTGCCAAAGAAACTCTAAGCAAAAAGAGCAAAACTGGAGGTATCATATGATCTGACCTCAAATTATACTGCAAAGCTATAGTAACCAAAAGAGGATGGTGCCTTTATAAAAATAGACACATAGATCAGAGGAACAGAATAGAGAACCCAAGAATAAAGCCACATATCTACAGCCAACTGATCTTTGACAAAATTTACAGAAACATACGCTGGGGAAAGGACACACCATTTAATAAATGGTGGTGGTAAAATTGGATTGCTGTATGTCAAAGAATAATATTGGACCTCTGTCTCTCACCATATACAAAAATCAAGTCAAGACGGATTAAAGATGTAAATTTAAGATCTGAAACTATTAAAATGCTAGAAGAAAATGTAGGGAAACTTCTGGACATTAACCTATGCAAATAATTTATGACCAAGTTCTCAAAAGCAAATACAACAAAACAAAAGTAAACAAATGATACTTAAGCTAAAAATCTCTGCACAACAAAAGAAATAATCAATAGAGTGAACAGACAACCTGAAAAATGGGAGAAAATATTTGCAAGCTATGCATCTTACAAATTACTAATGTCTAGAATCTATAAGAAACTCAAATAACAACAACAGCAAAAAAACACAATAACCCCATTACAGAGTGGACTAAAGACATGAATAGATATTTCTCAAAAGAAGACATACAAATGGTCAAAAACAAATGAAAAAGTGCTCAATAACACTAATTGTCAGAGAAATGTAAATTAGAACCACAATGAGATATCCCGTGACACCAATCAGAATGGTTATCATTAGAAGGTCAAAATATAACAGATGTTGGTGAGGATTCAGAGAAAAGGGAACACGTACACACTTTTGGTGGAAAAGTAAATTAGTATAACCTCTATGGAAAACAATGTGGAGACTTCTGAAATAATTAAAAATAGAACTACCATTTCATCCAGTAATCCAACTATTGGGTATCTACCCAAAAGAAAATAAATTATATTTAAAAAGATACCTTACTCATATGTTTATTGCCGATATGGATTAAACCTATCAACAGATGACTAGATAGAGAAAATGTGGTATATATGTATATATGTATATATATATATATATATCAAAATGCTACTCAACTATGAAAGGAAAAAAATCATGTCTTTTACAGCAATATGGATGGCACTGTAGGCTATTATTTTAAGCAAAACAACTCAGGAACAAAAAGTCAAATATTGCATGTTCTCACTTATACAGAGGAGCTAAATAATGCATACACATGGACAGAATGAGTAGAATAATGGAGATGTGGAAGGCTGGGAGGGGAATGAGGGAGAGAAATTACTTAATGTGTACAGTGTGCCCTATTCAGGTGATGGCTACACTAAAAGCCCAGACTTTACAACAATGCAATACATTTATGTAACAAAACTGCACTTCCACCCCTTAAAACTATTATAAAAATCCTTCACTCGGAGGAGGGAGGAGGAAATGTAATCAGTCTTCATAGAACATGTAACAGGTGAGCTGTGCCATGAAAGATGGATAGGCCTTCTGGGTAAATGAAGAAAAAGGAACAGAAGAGGTAGAAATGCAAAATTTCCTTGGCAAAGGGCAGTAATTGGCCTAGTGTTGTTCTTATATGTAAGCAGATGGAAAATAATCTAGAAAAATAAGGCTGGTCAAGATTGTGGAAGTCTTTATGAGTAATGGGTTTGGACTCTTTCTTGGCTTTAGAGTATCTCTGAGCTTTTAAAAATGAGGAGTTATAGAAAAATAGCAGTGTTTTAGAAAGGTTAATCTGGTGGCCTGGTTGGGCTGCAAGAGGCAGGAGTTATGAGGCAGAAGGTCTCGTTGCGCAGACAAACTTACTAGTCCATTAACGGGATATGAAGTGCCAAGGGCCATGTAGGGGCTGTGTGGATGGAAAAGAAATGGCTGAGGAAAATGTGGAAGATGAAAAATTAGGACCATTCCCTGGTAAAGAATTCAGTGCCAGGGGCAAGAGTAGAAGTCCAAGATGAAACTTTGAAGACTGATCTTGTGTGACTGGGGAGTTAGTTATACTAGTCACATGACTAGACAATTTGAGTTTTATTGAGATGTTCTCATAATAATTTTAACTTTAATAACTGTTAGTATTTTTGTGTTAATTCCTAGCAGTCAGCTGGTAAGATGGGTCTAGGCTGAGCAAAGGTCTTGGAACTGGAAGTGTTCTTTATGAATTCATTATCTTAGAGGTAGTATTTGAAGCTCTGAAAAAGAGTATGTGAAATCACTCATTTTGCTACCTTTGGATTAAAAAATACAGACCTACAATATAAATCACTAGGCATATATATAGACAAACATGAATTTGATAAAATAAAGAATTTCCCATTACTATAGCCTTAGGTATCTAGTAATAAGAGAAAAAAATTGGCAATTATGATTACATATATATTATATAATTTATAATAATATATGTAACATATGCAATGTTACATGTATATAATTTAGGTAGCTATCAATTAATATTTATAATCATATGATCATACAATCGCCCTAAGTGAAATCATTTTACATATGAGACTAAAAACACAGTGAATGATTTATGACACAGGGAAAATGAAACTTTACTGTGGCTTACAAATAGAAGAGAAAGAAATATGAAATTTTGTGCGTACTTCGTTTACCAGCCTATGCTAATTATTAGCTTATGCTAATTCTTGGTAATGATGAAAACAACATAAATAATTACTCACGCTGGGTGCATGGGTGTGTGGTTATTTAAAAATTTGATAGAAGGACCACACCTACTGCATTAAGCCATCAATCAGTAGCTGGTTATTTTAGGTACTTAGGGCACGGTATAATGAGACCAAGGTCAAAGATTTAATTTCATAGAGATTTTGCCTATTAGTTCACAGATATAGGCTCAACCCTTATTCTTATTTGCTATTTTGCAAATTTGTGCTACTTTTTAAAGCAAACATCCTCCCCCACCAAAAATGGAAGGAAATCTCTAATTTAAAAAATGGTCTTGGCACAAACTACGCTACCTGTGGTGCTACGCTACTCACCCACTAAGGACTTCATGCTGAGTGTCATATGCTTTTCTTGTGTGTGGCAACATCGTCTTTACATATTTTAAGATTTTCTAGAATATTTAAAATAAAATTGTCATAGTGAACATGTTTATTAGACATCCAGAACAGCCGTGGATATTTATCTTGTAGTATTTTGCCTCTTAATTTCTTGGTGCTGCATCAAGACACTTCTTCCAGGAATTTCTAATATAGTTCAATATCTCCTTAGGTCTCTGACTTTTTACCTCACTCTACTTCCATATCCTGCTCCAGATATCCTGGCCTCTCTGCTGCTCCTCAAGCACAATAGGCCCTCTCTACCTCTGGGACTTTGTGCTCGCTCTTTCCTCTGCCTGGAACACTCTTACCTAAGGTTTTCATAAGGCTTGCTCCCTCGCCTCCTGGATGTCTTTGCTCAATTGACATCTTCTTAGTGAGACCTTGATAACTACCCTATTAAATATTGCACCTCCTCTCTCTGCTTTATTATTATTTGCCTTATTATTTTACAGTACACTTATAACTTTCTAATATGTCCTACAATTTACTTATTTTGTTTGTTATCTGTCTCCCTCCACCAGTTAAGAAGCTCCATAAAGGTGAGGATTTTTATTTTCCTTCATTTCTTCCTTCCTACTAACTCATTAATAATGCCTTTATTTTAAAAGACAGTGATCTCATTACTCTGGCTTCTGTATATTTAATACATTCAAGAATTGTTCCTAGAAAGGCATCGGCTAAGAGCAGAAATTGATTCGGTATCGAAAAGTCTATAAAAGAATGTGGCTTATTCTAAAGCCAAGAGTCTTTATTCATTAGGCAGGCTGATTTTGTAGCCTTTTCAGGGAAAGAACTTCTTGACTGCAGAAGACTTATTTAAAGAAACGTGAAGTGTTTCCCTTTCAAGTCAGAGCTCTGATACAGCTCTGCATTCATAATTTGCAAGGCAAGAAATTTCAGATGCTGTTTCTGATCCTCATATGATATACATCTTATTTTAAAGTGAGGAAGGAGATGGCATATCTATTGTCACTCTCATACCTCATCTTCCTCAAGCAATGGTCTGGCTAGGAGGATGATGTAGACTGCTGAGTAGGGTTTCAAGAATGCTGCTGACACAGGTCAGTAAAGTTTGCCAGGTTTTCTTTCACTCAGCATATATCCCTATATTTAATAATAGAGTCAGTCTTGCATAATTATCAATAGATGTCTGAAGACTACTTGCCATTTTTGTGAAGAATCAGTTGAAGACTTAAAGACATTCTGGCTACTGCTCTCTTACATGCAATATACACTTACTTTGGTAAGGAAAGTAATCTTTTCTGGCATTTTAAATATGTGAAAAGTGTGGATTCTTGCCTCCATAATTCAGATTATGAAGACTTTTCTGTCTGCAAATGAGCATGGTGGTATTATGGTAGGGGTGGCACCATCTACAAAGGTGAGTCTGCCTAAATTATTTGAAAACAACAGAAAAAATGCAAATTTTTTTCTGGAATTTGATGATGCTAAGATTTTAAGTACATTTCTCTTGGAGTCACCAGATTTGCAAAGTGAGGGCACAATATTTTATTGACTCTACTGCTGTTTAAGAACATGTACTGAGTGTTGGCAACCTGTTACCAAGAACCGTAACAGAGAGAGCTCTGACAAGTCAGCTGTCTCCTTACTGATTAATGTTGGTTAGGGATAGCCCAATATGTACTGTAGAGGGCACTGCTGTTTAATGTTAATATTTTTTTCTGAGTTCTAGAAAGTATAGTCATTGACAGAGCCATGAAGCCCATATTAGTTTCAAAACAGGAGAAACCTACTTAAAGACTGCTTGTTTCCTCGCCTATTTCCCCCCAAAATGGCCAAAAATAATATTTTTCATATCTGGATTTAGTTTCCAAATAGAAAGGTTTTCTTCCTTCCTTCCTTCATTCTTTTCATTTTCTTTCCTTTTTTACCCCTTTATTTTTAACTAAAGATGTTTTCTAACCTTTATTGGCAAGACATAATTTTGCCAGCTACTGCAAATTATAAAGAAATACTCATGACAGTTTAAATATGTGAAATTTTATTGTAAAAATGCTCTTTGGGAAATGAGTACATGAATATCATGTGTACCTGAATATCTTTTGGGATGATGAAAATATTTTGAAATTAAATTTTGGTTGTGGTTGCACATCTCTATACATATAGTAGCAATCTTTGAATTGTGCACCTTAAACAGGTGAACTTTCTGGTTTGTAATTTTATTTTGATAAAGTGGTTAAAATTAAATTTACCTTTTAATGATTATTAACTTACTGGAATAACAAAATTACCAAGTTTCCTGTGAGTAATTGACAATGATGGTGGACTTAAACTTCCAGAACAGAAGAAGACTCAATAGCCCATTCAGTTCAGGTTTCAGTGCCATTTCCTAGACAGCAGTTGTTAATGAGATACTGGAATACAGGAGTGTATTACTATTGCTGTCAAGAAATTTGTTACACATAATGGTTAAAACACATCAGAGTTTTGAAATTGCATCTTCTTATTTTCTGGGTGGAATTACAAATAGTGCATTGGAAATTGCTTTAAACCTGGTTGGACCATGGAGATGTGTCATACATTTCCATCAACTGTCATGTGTCAGAGTGGAAAAAGGACTGAAAAAGCCTAGAGAAAAATTCATGTTTATCCTCAAGATGCCAAATGACAAAAAGCCAATTGCTCTTTGCACATTCACGATTCTATTTCTTCTTTTCCTTTTGTAGCCTGAACTGATGAAACAGCACTGTTTCCCAAACTGACTGAAGCACAGAAACATTTATTTCTGAAATGCCTAGCATTTTGAGGAGCACAGTGTTCCCAGAACTCAGGAATATGCTGCTCTGTGAGTTCTAACTTGCCAAGGCATTCAGTGTTTCTGCAGGAGAGGAATGGGGAAATCTATTGCACACTTAGGTTAGAGAGCATGTTTATTCATATTTCAACACACAAGGAAATATCTTGCTGTACACCTCTCCTCTATTTTGGGAATCTGAGAGACTAAGCTTGTAACTGTATATAGCAGTTGTTTAGTCCAGTACTTCTTAATTTTTAGTGGCTATGTGAATTGCCTATTAAAATGCAAATTTTAAATTACTGAATCTGGGTTGGACCTGAGTCTGCATTTCCAACCATCTCCCAGATGATGTCAATTCTATTGGTTCAAGGACTATGTTTTGTGTAGCAAGGGTCTAAGATACAATTAGATTAGAAAAGATCAGCGACAAAGTGAAGTGATTGTACTGAAGGTATAATAGATTCTTCTGTTTCCTAAAGTCCAACTACATACGCAATCCTCTTTGCTATAGGATTATTATGAAATGTTCAAGCTTTAACTTATTACTTCATCAAAATATACTGACTCTATCATATAACTAAACTCATGAAACATATAACAATTATCTTTGTCAATCACAGATCACATGTATGACATAGTCCCATATGATTGTTATATACAATTTTACTGTACCTTTTTAATGTTTAGATATATTTAGATACACAAATATTTACTACTGTGTTACAATTACCTACAGTATTCAGTATAGCAACATGCTCTACAGGTCTGTAGCCAAGGAGTAATAGGTGTGTAGGTGATATAACTTACTACACACCTACATAGCCTAGGTGTGTAGTAGGTTATATTTTCTAGGTGTATGTAAGTATACTCTGTGATGTCTGCACAAGGACAAAGTCGCCTAACGATGCATTTCTCAGAATGTTTCCCTGTCAGGTAACACATGATCCATCTTAACTTTCTGTAGGATATAAATGAATGAAGGATTTAGAACCTCCTATATACAACTCAATGTGATCTGATTTGTATTGCTCAATAGAAAGTGTCAAGATATTCTCCACTCATCATTATCTCTACAAAACGTGTCCCAAAGAGGTGAGAAATTTGGCACATCACACGCTAAAGGAGTGCATGGCAGTGTTTTTTGCTGCAAATGTGTGCATCCTCCAATGTTTGATTTGATTTTTTATAGATAGACCTAAACCATAACATTGATTACAATGTTAAACATTTTGGGGAAGAGAGTGAGGAGATGAGAAGGGAGGCACCATGAATGATGGAGTAGAATAAATCAGAAAGAAATATTTCATTAAATGCACAGGTTAAATAAATAAATTTCAGCACACATTGGGTGAAATAAGTCAGATGACATAATAGAATAGAGAATCCAGAAATTTACTGAAATTATTTTCTCACAGCAACTGGTTGAGGGTCACTTAGTAGACAGGAGTGGATACGGGAATCAGAGCCTCATTTGTATTCATCATGGTTCATTCTATTTAACTATATCTACTAAATCATAATTGTTCTCAGAGAAAAAAGGTGACTTTTAGTGAATCATGGACCAAACCCAAGATTAGTTCTTTGAAATGTGCTTGAGTAATATTTAGTTGCCTCAATATATTTTTAAAAACAACATCTTGTATTCAGTCCCTTCTGAATTTAATCCTACTGGCTTCTTGCCTAGATTGTCTTCAGAAGCAGAGGAAAGAATTGAGCTTCTCAGTTTTATTTTCCCAGGAAGATTTTGTGTTATAATGAAATGAACAAAATTCCAAGGTCTATGAAATGAATACTTTTGATGCCTATGCAATGTGTTCCTCAGAGCTCATGAAAAATGCTGTACATATATTCTCTTATCCAGGGAGGCAGTATGCATGGTACAGGGAGGGGTGAGAGGGAAAAGCTGTTGTAATCAGAAAAAGCTGCTCAACAGGAGGCAAATCCCTTCTTTGAATTTTAGTTTTCTTCCTTGTCATTGAATGAAGAATCAGCAAGTTTCCTCATCACCTTCACACTGTTCTCTTCCTCCTCCCTTCTTAACAAGAAGGCTCCTTCTTCCTTCCATGACTAGCCCATGGATAGCTCCTCCCACCACTCGTAAATACTCTCAGTCTTTGCAAACACTTTATTCCCCTTAGATGATCTGTCTACTTTTATATTTATTACCTGTCTCCTCATCCACAACCTGTCTCAACAAATAAACTGCTCCATGAGAGAGAGAGAGCACAAGATAGCAGTGGAGAGCACAGACCCTGAGACTGGACTAATCGGGTTCAAATCTCACTTCTGCCATCTATTTGCTGTGTGAACCTAGGCAGCCACCTAACTCCTCAATTTCCCTGTCTGCAAAACGGAAGTGACAATAGTACCTACCTCCTTGTTGTTATGAGTATAACGAATTAAAAATTTGTTAACACAACTCAATGTCTGGCATTTGGCCTTACGTCAGTGCTTGGTAAATCAAATAAAATGAAAGCAGGCACCAACTGTGATTTGTTTTCTGCTGTATCTCCCAAAGTATTCAATGATCTGTTTATTAAGTGAATCTGTACAGTAAAAGGATAGGTTAGATGATGGAAAGCAGGCTCTATCTACTTTGTGAATCTTGCCATGGAATCCAATAATGGCACAAAAAGCCACATAAGAAAGGGATTTCTTTCTGTGTCCTGAACAAACTTGTCTTTCTATTGAACAAATGTACTTGCTTACTCTCTTTCTTCTCTTTTTATATAAAGACTACTACGAAATACTAGTCCTGTCCAGAGGCCTGTGTTTTTAATTACTACACAGGCAATGCAGAAAGGTAATATATTACAATAGTGATAACCATGAGTTTTATAATCAGACAGACCCTTGTGATCACTGGGAAGTAACAAAACCTCTCTGAGTCTTAGTTTCCTCATTCATAAAATGGAGATAATCACGTACCTCAGAGGGTTGTGAAGATTACATAAGATGCTGTTTATAAAGTCCTTAGATTCTGGTGTATGTTCAATAAATTGTAAATTTAGTAGTCTTTCTATATGTAGAAACTAACTATGGCTAAAAATAATATAATTTTTAAAAACATGCACTAGAATATATATACTTTATTTTTATTTTAAAATATTTAATTGAAAAATATAATTTTATATATTCAAGGTGTACAACATATTTTTATAATAACATTTTATAAGATTGATAGCATTCTGTGGAATCATAGAATGCTAGCAATGGAAGAGAGTTTCCAAAATATTCACTCCAACTTTCCTATTTTGCAGACAGATAAACTGATCTTCAGTTTGATTAAGTGGCACCACAGAGGGGCCAGCATTTGCACCTCTTGACTTTTTTGTCTGTGCTTTTTTTCTGAAGCTTTATTGTTTTTTGCAACCCAAGACATGATAGGCGCTCTATAGATAGAGTGCTTATTGAATAAGTGTTGGAAAAACTAATAGCTATTGAGTACTTACTATAATATTCTGCCAGGCACTTAGGACACTTTTTAAAAGATGGCCAAAGAATTGTCCTTGCTTTAAAGTACTCATGTCTTAGGATATTACATAGTCCCCTTAGCAGCCTTTCCCACCCTTGAATGTTCCTTTTTGTTGAAACACTCTTTTTCTTTTGATTTCCATGATCCCATACTCGTTTTCTTTCTTGTCCCATCTCCTCTTTAAATATCTTTGGCTAGTTGCTTCTCCTCTATTCAACCTTAAGTGTCTGGTGTTGCTCTATGCTCTGTCCCAGGTGTTCTCCTTTCTCTCTAGTTGATCTCATTCAGTCAGTTTCAATTACCATCTGAGCCAGTAGTTCTCAAATGTTTGTGTGCATAAGAATTACTTGAAGACAGCCAGTTGTGGTGGCTCATGCCTGTAATCCCAGCACTTTGGGAGGCCGTGGGTAAATCACCTGAGGTAAGGGGTTTGAGTCCAGCCTGGCCAACTAAAATACAAAATTACTACTAAAAATACAAAAAATTAGCCAGGCATGACTGTAGTCCCAACTACTTGGGAGGCTGAGGCAGGGGAATGCCTTGAACCTGGGAGTAGGAGGTTGCAGTGAGCCAAGATCATACACCTGCACTCCAGCCTGGGCAACACAGCAAGACTCCATCTGAAAAAAAAAAAAAAAGAAAAGAAAAAAATAAAAAAGAAAATAATTACTTGAAGACTTGGAAAAGTGCAAATTCCTGTACTGAATCCAATACTCACCCATACTATTTCAGTAGGTCTGGTTTTGCATCTCACAGTTCTGCCTTTTAAACAAGTAGCCTGGGGGATTCAGACAGAGATAAACCAAAAACTACACCTGAGAAACCGTGATGTGTATATGATTTCCAGACTATAATATCCAGCTGCATCTTTCACATATCTCTATTCAGTGCTTAGAATTCAGCATTTCCAAAGCTGAATTGATCATCTTCTTTCTAATTCTCACAACCTTCCTTTGTCTCATCAAATAGGCCTTTTTCTGACATTTTCTTTCTCAGTAAATGACACCAAAATTCACCAAGTTACTCATGTGAAAAACCTGAAAATCATACTTGATACCTCTGTCATCCCTCACATCCAGTTGGATGTCAAATCTGGTTCTTTCAGCTTCTTAGACATGTCTCATGTTGTACTGCCACTCCCACCACTTTGTCCAAGCCACGTTTATCCATTTTCTGAAATACTGAACTAGCCTCCAACTAGTCTCCCTTCATCAGTAGATAACTCCTGTCTCCACAGAGATTTTTCTCTATATGAAGCTAGAATCATCTTTTAAATATTCTTTTTTTTTTTTGAGAAGTAGTCTCTCTCTGTTACCAAGCTGGAGTGCAGTAGTGTGATCTCAGTTCACTGCAACCTCCTACTCCCAGGTTCAAGGCATTCCCCTGCCTCAGTCTCCCAAGTAGCTGGGATTACAGGTGCATGCCACCATGCTCCGCTAATTTTTGTATTCTTATTAGAGACGGGGTTTCACCATGTTGGCCAGGATGGTCTTGATCTCCTGACCTTGTGATTTGCCCACCTCGGCCTCCCAAAGTGCTGGGATTATAGGTGTGAGTCACTACACCCAGCCTAAAAATTCCAATGTAATAATATCTCTGCCCTATTTCATCTTTAACAATTTTGTGTTTCTCTGAGGATATAATCCCAAATCTTTAATATGCTCTTCAAGAACAAGCATGATCTGCTTCTTGCCTGCCTTTTAAGTTTCTGCTTAAACAACGCTTCTTCAGAGAAGTCTTCCATGAGCTTCTAGACTGGTTTAGTTTTCATTATTATAATACTTATTTCAGTGTCATTGTATTAAACAAATCATAATGAAATTACATAGTCTCATGTTAATCACTAGAACAGTTGTCTTTTGGATAGGAAGGTTTGTGGTTTTAAGTAAAGACTTCGGTTGCTCTGCTGAGATTTCAACAGAGTAAATGTTTTCAATGACAGTTTCCATTTATCTTAATTACCCAAAGTTCTTAAACTTTTCTTCATAGCACCACCACAACTTTAATTAGATAGGTATTTGCTTGTTTAATGTTTTTTGGTGTCTGTCTTCCCAGTGAGTACCATGAGAACAAGGTCTGGGCTTTTTTATTCCAGTTCTGTATAACTAGCACATAACAGCTCTTCACTCAAATTAGACACTCAATAGATGAATGAATGAATAAAGTATAATATAAGGCATAATTATATATATCATAAAAGATGTATAAGTATAAATAAAGCACTAGGGTACGTAGGATTCAAAATGGTTTATTTTACCATATGATATTAAAAGTTGCTTTGAAGTAAGAACATTTTGTGTTTTCAGTGAATGATAGTGGACTTGAGGGATCATTATCTGTCCTAGGGAATCATTAGCTTATGTAATATTGAAAACCATTAGCCTGATGGAATCACACAGAATGTAAGTGGGGCTACAGAATAAAAGCACTCAAAATCTGGGGGACAGGAAAATGAGTAGAATCCAGTTACAGAAACTCAGAAAATTTGGCCCATGGAGTAGGCAAAAAAACAGGAAAGAATCCTGTTTTGGAAGCTTTGTGAAGATCATGTTTCAAGAAAAGAATGGTCTTTGGTGGAGTGATTATGTAAACCCACTGAGATCTGACCCCTGGATTTTGTGATGTGGAGCAAGACAAGAGCTATTTCAAAGCTGTGACGAGCAGAAACTATTTGCACTGGGAAAAGAGAGAATAGATTAAAGATAAAAATGCGTACACCGTGTGACTCAGAAAATCTGTTTCTAGGAACATACCCAAGAGAAACTCTTGCATATTTGTACCATTGGACCTGTGAAAGAATATTCAATACTACATCATCTGTAATGGTAATATACTAGAAAAGTGGATATATAAGTTATGGGACAGTCTTACTTTGAAATATTATATAGCTGTGAACATGAATAAGCTATGCTTTATTGTCTATAACATATATAATATTGATCTCATTTATACAAATTTCAAAGGCAGGTAAAATTAAACTATATTTTTTTAGGAGAATATATCCATGATGGTAAAACCATGAAGAAAATGAAGGAAATGAAGATATAATGCCACATAACAGTTACACTGTGAAAAGTGGAGAAAGGTCAATTAGTGAACAGGACATATTACAGAGGTGCCCACAGGGTCTTCTAAGGTACTGGGGATGCCATAAGGTTCATTTTTTAAAATTAGACTTTATATGTGATATGCTTAATAATAAAAAAGCAAAGTTAATGGAGGAAGAAAATAAAAATAGAAGCATTAGGTCTAGACAGATCTTTAAAACAGTTTTGCTTTTAAGAGCAGGAGATGAGAAATGAGGTAATAGCTGGACAGGGGATATGTGTCAAGGGAGGGATTTTTTTTTAATTGGAGATCGTGTGGCATGTCTTTACGCTGACAGAAATATTCAGCAGAGAAGGAAATGCTACATCTTAATTTATTCTTGCACTATTAAACCCATGTGGATATCTTGGCTAAGAAATAAGCTTATCAGAATAAAAACTTGTCTAGTTTAGAAAAAATAGACTTGGTGGCTTTTATTTATTTATAATTTTTAATCTTTTTTTTTTGAGACAGGTTTTTGCCCTGTCACCCAGCTGGAGTGCAGTGGCACGATCATTGCTCACTGCAACACTGAACTTCTGGACTCAAGTGATCCTCCTATCTCAGCCTTCGGGGAATACAGACATGCACCACCATGCCCATCAATGACTTTTTTGCCCCACTACCTTGAACCCTGGGTGCATGTATTATTTTATTAATCATTGATACACTTGTTCAAGCCTCTGGCAAACAGATACTGTAAATATTTCATAGAATCTGCTTCGTGTTTCTGCTGAATGACTCATCAGTATAAACTTTTCTAAAGTCCCTTTTATTTACAACTGTCATAGGCAGTTATCCAATTAATGACTTGAGACTTGGGATGATGCTTTTATTTTACATGTCATGAGCATATTCTAAAGCTAGACAAAGAATACTCCCCAAAACTGTGAAATCATACCAAGTCTTTTTTACTCAAAGGAATGGGATCCTTCAAGTTGAAGCAATGCCTTTTAAGAAATGGGATTGGATAACTTCAGGTTCTCTCATAACAGTAGATATTGACTTCCTTTCTCATGACTTATTTTAGGGGTGCCATAGCTATTTGGGAGTTGCAGTAGCATAAGAATTAGGTAAGTTATGAATTTCTGAGAAAATAGATTGGGGGTGCCTTCTGGAGGACAAATTGGCAGTGGTATGGAATAATTTTCTAGAAAATATATAATCCCAGATGACTGACTACAGCTATCTGCCTGTATGTGGATTGATCCCACAATGTCATTAGAAAACATTTTGGACAATGCAGCAGCTGTTTTTGCATGTGGCCCAAGATTCCGTAGGCAAAAACTTGTACTTTAAATGCACTATTTTGGGTTTCATGACTGTAAAGACAAACTGGTGTCCACCTGCCTAATTTCTATGAAGAAATATATCTTTTGCCTAACGATTTACAATTTTAAGCATGTTTTTCTAAGTTGCCATAGCAGTTCAAAAACCAGGATTGAAACAACAGGCATAATTTGGAATGCATTTTTTTATAGCGATGGCTTTTCCCCGCCGACTTTTGTCTCATGTTCTTTTGGGCTGTTGGGAAGCAGGGCATCTGATTGTCTTTGGCATGTCTCTGCAGTCAGCTAATCATGTCTTGAGCACAGACAAAAGGGAAGAAAATGGAAATAAGATTTGTTTGGTAGGAGGAGTCCTGCTAAGACTTGTCTGTCCCTGAGCTGAGATATGCTCATTTACCTTAAATCTTTCCATAAACCACATTCTGAATTCCAGTTTATAAATCTTTATCCTGTGTTCCAAACCTCATCTCATACTTTTTATGTAATCTAGTTGTCATAGATATTCCCTTGGTGAACCTGAGAATGACCAAGGATCTGAAAAGAATTAACACAGCTGTTCATGTTCTTGTGCCCTATGGTAGAATTTCCTTCTTCAGGGAAGGGGAGAACAAGGTAGATAAAGAAAGGAGCATTTCACCTTGCAGCAGCTTAGAAGAGAGCTGGGAGTTTAATTTTTATTAAAAAAAGCAATCCAACCATCCGAGACAGCCCATTTTCAACCAAATTATTTCAGAATTTACCTGAAGATTTATCTAAAATTACATCAAAATTACCTAGAATTACCTAAAAATATATATTGTACAATTTCATTTCTCTTCTGTTACAGGATCTGGACACCCAGCTACTATATATTAGTAGTAGATATAGACTGTTTAAGAGACAAAATACTCCAAAAAGTGTGATCCTTAGAAACCAAAATTCCACAGAAGGGTTCTTTGTAATTGGCAAGGTTGGCTCTGATTGTCAAATTTCCTGTACAATGATGGATCAACTTAGAAATTTGATTAATTCATAGCATTCTAAAATTGTACAACTCTTTCAATATTTCTATTATTTACATGTCTTCTTTTATTATTTTCCATTGAAAGATGTTTTGATATACATTTGGCTGCTTATAAGGCATCATTTTAAAATCACAGTAATTTCTTTAAAATTAAAATGTTTCAGCAAAATACATTTTAAAATGCACTATATTACTCAAACAATATTAGACTATTATAGTTTAAGAATAATAAAAATTATAATGCATAAGTTCACTGCTTTAATACAATAAACCTGATTATGTTCTATGTTCTTTATTAGACTTTCTCCCATGTAGCTTTACAAAGTAGTAGTTGATGAATAAGTACAATTTCGTGATTTTTTTTTTACATAAAATGAGAACAAACTCAGTATGTAAATTAGTTCACAAGTTTTTAACCTCATGTCTATTATATGAATATGAAATAATTTTATTTCTTCTGTCACTGGAAGCTTAGACAGCTATCCACTTTTTACTCATATTCAAGTGCACATAATTGCTATTTAGTTTTATTATTTAAAACAGTTTGACTTTTGATTGAATTTTCCAATGTTCAAGAGATTTAAAATAAATACAACTGCTCTTATCATAGCCAACACATTGTTCATGCTTTTGTTGATCCTTTCAATATGACTAATCAGTATTATGTTTTTCTGTTTTCATAGAAAAATAATATGCATAACATATACACTCAAGGGCCCACATAAACACATAAAGTTATATAATTTTTTCATTGTTTTGAGATTTTAACATGTGAGTTGATTAGCCCACAACTTTTTGCTTTTTTATGTGAAATTATATGAAAACAATTATTCATTAACTAAAAAGAAAACCAGAGAGATATTATTTTTTTTAAAATACTAGCAAGAACTTTCTTGAAAATAATTCCACAACTATATAAAAAGTAGAAAAATACCATCCTTACTTTCTAAAAAGTGTACTTTAGGATTCATGGCATATTTACTTAATAGCTAGCAATAAAACTCTAATGGAAGTCAAAATACAGAACCCTGAAAAAGTTCTAAACAGCTAAAAAATTATTTCCTAGTTATACTTTTAAAATCCACATACCACTTTTTGAAATGTTACACATGAGAAACAAAACCACTTCCTTATTTAAAGATACGTTGTTATAATGCTAAGCAGTATTTTTGGGGTTATTAGTTTTATTAAAAATTCAGTTAAGCAACTATGTACCTTATGGAAATAATATCAAGCATATTATCTAAACAATGTCTAAGAGTTTCAAGGAAGTTTTCAGAGAAGTAACTAGAGGTTTGCTAGACATAGTCAAAATTTCCTAAGCTTCTTTATATTTTTCACATACTGTAAGATATAGTAAAACTTTTAAAGCTACAAAGGACTTACCTATACATTTTAATCCTTAGTGAAGAGGTTCTTTTTTCTGCCTACTCAACTGCTTTGAGATTCCCACTCAAATGAATGACTGTCATGTATTACGTGTGATCTATAGTTGAGGACAAAGGAGGAAATCTCATGTAATTAGAATCTAACTTGTTAAACAAGTTTGAGAGAATCAACTTAAACCAATAGTATGACTTGTGGAACATTATTAGAAACAGACAGGGAATTTCACAAATTAGTAAGAAATTTATTTATTCTGGTAAATTGAGATTAAACACAATTACAGTTGACAGGTATTTTGTGAAAGTCTGTGACTACTTCACAATTGTAAAGTGACTTTTAGTTCAAGAGGATTTGACATTTTTTGCTCATGTTATCATATTGTCATACATCTCATTCCTTACCACATCCAGGCAAGAACTATCAGAATATACTTTCCATACATTAATGGGCACTACTTCTGAATTACCTTATCCCTATGATTGAATACTGTTTTTTTTCATAATATATGAAACAGAGACGTAGAGCAGTAATTGAGTAGGTGCACAAAGTAAGTCAAGCAAACAGAATAGTTGGAACTAAAATCCACTTTGCCTTTTTCCAAATATGATCATTTGAAAAAGGTATGCTAACACAGTACTACTAGAGGGGGAGCAGACAGAAGACAGCACTGTCAGTGTGTGGGAGGTTAGGGTAGGGATGGAGAGCTCAAGAAAGCAGGCAAGACTACCGTGGAGGGGAAAGGGGACATTCCTGTCTAACACTGCAAAGAAGCAGGATATAAATTTGGAAGGTTATGCTGGGATCATTTTGTGAGAAATAATGAATGCTAAAGAATTGGAACTTGTAATATAATGATATTGGGTGTTAAAATATGAATGCTAGTTTTAGCTTTTTTACCAACAAATTGTGTAGCTTAAGAGAAAAAATTTACTTATTTCTTCATGAGTCACATGTACCTAAGAAAATGGGAAACTGAATCAGGAGGTCTTAGAGGATCCTTTCAATTCTGAAATTCTATGACTTTATCTTGTAAAGCACTGACAACTAATGGTTAATAAATTTACTCTAGTACTGCAATTTCAGATATGTTCAATTACTTGTACGTTTTTCATATAATGTGCAAACCAGATAACAGAGACAAGAATAAGTGGTTATTCTCTACCCTTCCAAAATATGTTTTACATACTGTATCTCATGCCTGATATTCTGCCATTGGGTTTTTTTTTTAGCAATATATATATATATAATATTTAAAAGTTTAAAAAAATAAAGTTACCTTAACAAACCAATTTTAATTTTTACATGTTAACTTCAAGTACCTTTAAATATAGTTAGTTATATCATGGTATATAACTTTGTATTATGCTTATTATACTTAACGTTATTTCACAAATATATCACTATTACTAATTTTTATTTTTAGTAGCTATATATTTATAACTTTGTATTTTTTATATAATTTAAAACTCACAAATATAGTACCAAAATTCATCAATTATTAGCAGTTTTAATCGCTGCATTTTAAAAGGTAAATCATATTACATTGAATGGACTTATAAAATATCAAAGTTATCATCTAATGTGAAGTATTTAGATATTTTTTGTTTTTTTATTGTAGATGATTTTTTCAATGACCACCTTCACAAATATAGTCTTTCCTTGTCATCCTACAGTTGAAATTTTCTTCAGACTAAACTGGTTTATTGAGCCAAGTAATTTAAATATTTTAAAGGCTTATAAAATTTTACTTTTGTTTTAATTATTCTAACTAGTATTTAAAGTGTTATTTTCTGGTTTTTTGTTTATGAAACTTTAATTATGCATGCTCTTTCTTGTATGTCTTTTTATTTCCTGGAATACTCAGCAGCAAAGGCCTTTTTACCACATAGGTACTTACTCAGCATATGTTGTGTAGGTGTCCAGTAATTAATGTATTAGCACAGATCCCAGTGCCCTATTACTATTCACAACAGAACTTGCGGATGAGTTGGGGGAAAGGCATGGGGAAATTGAATTCAGTCTGAAAGTGACTTCCTGCATGCTCAAGATGAGCTCAACACAGAAAGGGAGGTGGGGCAGGAAATTATGGTTTGTGAGGCAAAGGAATTGTTTATAACAGGGACTAGTTTAAAGATGTTGACTCTTCATCTTTACATCCTCAGGGAGTGGCAGGATAAGCCTTGACCTATTCTCTTTTTAAGAAGTTGTATGAATGAGAAATGTAGAATCACGTTATACAAAAAATATGAGCCCTCTGCCTTCCTGTTACAAGCTGATTTTATTCTTCTGGTTGAACAGTAACAAAACCAAGGCAGCAAGACTGAGAAGGAATGACAGGAACAGTCTGCAGGGATGTAGCAGAGATCATTTATATTCCTGTATGCAATGTAAGAACTATTAAGATTGGTTCTTTTTCCTGCTGAGGGGGAGAGAGTGTGCTTAAGAGACTCATGAAATCTTAAACTCTGGATATATTTCTCTGCAAATGTGTATTAACGCACTTGGTTTAGAAGGAAGTATGAATCATTCAATGGAACAGTCATAACAACAGTAGCAGAAAAAAACAACCACCAAAAAGCAGATGACCTAAGAAGGTGTGGGCCAGTAGCGTTTTTTTGAATTTGGAGTTTGTTTAGTCATCAAGTCCAGGAGAGCATGGTCATATGGCTATGTTAGGCAATATGTTTGTCATGACCCTCCTCACAGAGTTATTGTAAAAATAGAAAAAGAAAGGTAATGGATGTGCTCACCATATGAAAGCTGTAAATGTTATTTAAATACAAGTATTTATATTTATTATAAATGTAAATTTTAAAATTGGGTCATAGTTGGATTTTGCAAGTGGGCTAAATGTAATTTTGTGGCTTATGACTTGCAGGAAGTTGGAGGCAAAGGTTTGAGTAGATTCTACAGTGTTTCAAAGGCATTTGTCCATTCAGAAGGGATGATGTAGTGAAAACAGTGTTCTATTTGGAGTTAGAATACACTTTAAATAAAATCTTGACTCTTCTCTTTACTACTCAGCAAGGTCCGGAAAAGTTACTTATCTCTGTGAGCCTCAGAGTTTTTTTACATGTAAAAATTGAGTTAAAATACCATTCTCATAGAATTGCGAAAACTAAATTTGGTCAAATCAAATCAAATGAACTAATAAATGTAAAGCACATGTCATGTTCAGTAGTTTGCAGTGTACTTGTTCTCAAGGCAGTGTGTGTGTGTGTGTGCGCGTGCGCGCACGTGTGTGTGTGTGTGTGTGTGTGTGTGTGTGTGTGTGTGTTGGGGGGGGTTCATTATTGCTAAGGGGTGGAGAACTCATACAATTTGAAACTGGCCCTGGATGTTTCCAAAATACTGCCCCCTACTTAGATTGGCATGTTACTTTGCTTCCACAAATCAGTCTTATTCCTAAAGCATTCATACAAACATGGTTTAAGCACTCCAACACTCCCTACAAACTGTGATGGCTTTCAAGTTGACAGCCAGTGATTTTCTTGTTTTCCACAAGTAATTTTTTTTTACCTGCACTTAACCATAGGAGACCAAAGAAACATCTTGACTGTAGGCATTCTTTAATCTTGTTAAGGAAGAGGTGTGCATCCTTTACCCCTCTCCTAAGTTCTCTGCCTCAATTCCCTTTGAGCTGCATAGAGTTGTTTTCTCATATGGAGAGTAATTTTCACTTTCCTACATGCATTCACAAATTTTACTCTTGTAATTTTTCTCCACATTGAGAGAAGCATTCCAAGCAAATAAATATAATACATTTAATATGCAACATCATACATCATTTCACCTACTGGAGGGTCTGGCTGATAAAGTCTGTTATTAAAGTATTTAGTATATTCACAAAGGCTTTTAAGTGATCTTTTATTTGGTTGATAAACAGAACAGTACAAGTACAGAAGACTATCATATGTAGTATCTATTTTAACAATGATTGTATTATGAAGTTTTGACTATTTTTCTTAGCTGGCCCTTCAATACTGCCTAGGAATACAGCTGGGTTTCCCTGGTCAGTGTCCAGCATAGCGTTTATTAAAGCCATTTCAAATCTTTCCTCTCTTCCCCAATATGTATTTTACATCCCTTAATCATTGCACTTGCTTTCAACAGATGAATTATCTTTCTACTATTGGAGAAACAAAAGAGAAGCCTTCAGATGGACACTCCCTGCACTTCCTGTTATCTTGTCTACAGATCCGTACCCGTCTGCCTGCCCATATTCTTCCTGTTATAGCAGAAGGGGTTGCCTCATCCTTTGGGAGGCTAATCTTTCCATTGTGCTCTGTATTCACGTCTTCTTTTCTTTTTCTAAACCTGCTTCTCCAGTATTCCCTGTTTCCACAAATCCACTCTCATTCACCCAGTTTTGAACCCCAGAAACCTAACAGACTAAAGTGTCATCCTTCACTCCTTCTCTTTTCTTGGTGCCTTATGTACATAAATATTTATTGAACAAATTTCTTTCCCTCTCATCCACCACTGCCACCACATGACTCCAGGCCACTGTAATCATCAGCTGAATTACTGTCACAGCCTCTGATTAGCCCTTCTGCCTCTAATCCTTTTCCCACTCTGGTTTACTCAGCTACAAGAATGATGATTACAAATTGAATTATGTCACTATTCTTTTAAAAACTCTTCAGTAGCTTCCCATACACTTAAGATAGACTCTGTTCTCCTTAACATGGGTGGCAATGCCCTGTAGTATCTGGCCCTTGCCCACCTTTCATGCTCATTCCCACCATACCTCTAATACTCTACACTCTATCCATTGAATTTCTTTTAGTTACTTGAATATGCTCTCTGTCTCTTCCATTTCTATTCCCATACCTTGGATGATCTTTTCCTATCTGTTTCAACAATTTTTTTCTTAGTTCCCAAATCAGGCTTTTTCTTTTGGGGTAGGTTGGTTCCTCTGCAGGGTGATCCAACAT